>VRLP01007226.1:0-23053 GCA_009660295.1 Lophius piscatorius | reverse complement strand
TATCGACTGATGACACGGCCAAGGGGGAGCATGTACAGTATGAAGAGAATGGGGCCAAGGACTGATCCCTGGGGGACCCCACAAGTGACGGTGTGTGTCCGGGACTTTGAACTTCCAAGGGAAACGTATTGTGTATATATCTAAATATGCTAATAAGCTAACATGATAAAAAAAAACTGCATATCATTTCAATAGTGTTTGTTGAATTTGGCTTACATTTATACTTAATTTTTTATGCTTCAATATGCTGAATAGCGGGACAGGCCTCTGAACCTTCTTAAAATAAATATCAATTTAATTGATCAACTTAGTCAGACAAATACCTGAAAGTCATAAATCCTCTTTCACATCGGCCTCCAAGGGAACAGACAGGACAACTGCATCGGTTAAATATGATACATTTTTCTTTGACTTCACACTAATCATGCACAACGGTAATAGAAATCCCACAGGATGGATATGAGTAAATGGTGATTGATGGGAAAATGAAAATATCCCCTTTGCTCCACTTGTTTCTGAAGTCTTTCCTTATGTTGTGTCTGGCGGATGATGTTTGCCATGTTTTGACCTTTTAGATCGATCCTGACATTGTAATGGTCCTGATGGATCTGAGTGGCAAGATTCAGGGATGAGACTCGTTCCTGTGCGTATCGGGATCTTCTCTGTTATAACAGATCTGCCTGTAATAAACCCATATATTTAAGAAAGACAAATTTGACTATTCAAGTTAATTCATTTTCATCAAATGATCAGAAGACAAAGTTTTTCTTCATCTGAAAAGAGGAAGCATAAAAGGCTAATACACATATTTGAATTAACGATTAATTAGGTATATGTTTTGGAAAATGGCGACGGAGGAGAAGAGAGGATGCCAACTGCAGAGAGGACAGTCAGGGGAGAATTCTGCTGAGCCCTGGGTTCAGGTCACCATTCTAGAACTGGCTCTCAGTAGGAATCTTCCCTGAAGGGTTCGTCATTGCTTCTTGGCCAAGAACTGCTGAGTCAGTGCCTGCGTTTACATCAGTGTGATGATCAGCCGGCTTTGGTCGGATGCCTCTTCGTCACCTCAGCTTAATTATCAGTTGATATGCGGGAAAGTAATTTAACTGAAAGAAGCACAATACATTTTTGGCTAACTTTGCGGGACAGATGAGGATTTCTAAGAATATTTGCTATGCGGATTGTATTATATAGTCAACAAGGAAAACTTGATTGTTATTTTAAAATTCATGACCCGTGAGCAACAGTACTATAGAAATGAACATTATTGAACTCTAATAGTGTGGAGATATACTTCTGCATTGAAAGATAAGAAGATGGATTACTCTTCACTGTGTGTGTGATCAAACAAATGCGCGGTTATTGAACTAAGGGACGCAGTGATGTCAACGCTATAATAATGAATCAATAAAACACAGATTTATCAATTTAATGAGACCATTCTTAGACTTACTAATGAATAAAGAAGCCTATATTAGAAGTCATTCATCCATATTCACAAGAATATGTGCGTAGATGTATAAGTAGAGAATGATTTCAGATGTTCATGGATCTACTGAGGCATTAAGGGTAGGATCCAGACCAAGGTAGATTAAAATGATGTGACGCACTTCAGGTGCCATATCTCAGTCACAGTTGTTTGGATGGAGGGTGCATCTCCTCAAAAGGTATATTTTCTGAGGTGTAGAATCATAAAACAAACTTTTATATGTCTATAAGGACAAATTAATATTTTCTTTATACCGGAAAGGCTGTCGGAGGATTTATTGTCTTTGGGTTGAAGAATTGAAACTGTCACACTCTGAGGAGGGCAGACATTGCTGGGCCTTGGCTCGTGAGGTCTCTAACATTTATGGCGGGGACCCATCTCCATGACAGAAGAGTAGGGGTAGGAGTGAAGGGAAAGGGTTTATAAGATGGGAAGAAAGAGCAGCTCTGCTCTATGGTTTCAATATAAATGAAAGTATATTACCAATATATAGACATAGGAAAAGCACAAGTGGAATATTTATTACATCTGTATGGCAAACTGTATGTGGGTTTATAGAAATGTCTTTTATTATGTATAAAAGTTCATTTAGGCGTATCTATGTCCATATGCATCAATTATTGCCCACGGTTGAACTGTTTGCAGTTGCATTTCCCTGTCTTTATGTGATTGAGTGACTCTCCTCGTGAGACTTGTCGGAGGAGAGTGAAGGTGGGAGACACTGAGAGACGGGGGCACTGAGCAGGTGAGTTAGTAGAGTAAAGGGGAGGGTGAATGGGCCGGAGAGGAGAGGCATTGAACCGAGTGAGATAACGAGCTTGAGATACTGCAAGCGGATAAGCAAGAATGTTCGAAAAAGAGAGATTTAATGGGTGAGAAGGATAGAGGGCTGGAGGAAGGATGCTAGAGATGGAGTAGATTTAGAGAGAAGGTTAGAAAAGAACCCGAGGCGATCTTTCCATCCGTCCGCCCGCTGTCTGCTCCCCGCTGTCCTCAGCTGTCTTTGAAGGTATCGGGTCTGAGAGGAAGAGCGAGGTGAGGAGAGGATGGATGACAGCAGCCAGAGGACATATGGAGTAAAAGTGAAGTGACTCGTCTCTCTCAGGAGGAGAGATGTCAAATAAATATCTTCAGATGGAGGATGCTGTTGGGGAGAGAAGGCGTGATGGCAGGGGTAAAGATTTATTTATCGTTTTTAATTAGGTTGTAACAGGATGGAATTTTTTGTTTCCACTACACACAACATTTATTTTACGCCACTCCCAAAGTTGGCGATCATGTCCGTATATGAGAAGGTTTGACGGAGGGAATGCTCCTTCCACTTCCACAACCGCTGGGTAGAATTCAATCAAATTTCACGCTCTTTGTCTGGGACCTAAGTGAGCGTCCCACAAATGGTTTCTTCAATTTTCAAATTTTAACACGTTTAGAGGCATTTGAACTTTGGCAATTTTTGACGGAGATTATCTATAGCTGCTTGACAGTCTGATGTCAATTTATAGAGATTTTGGTCTATACACCTGAATGTTTCCTATAAACAAAGAATCAGAATCCTTGAAAAGAAAGATAAAAGAGGAATAAAGTCAAATTTATATTTATGTTTTATATATGTTTCATTAAATCGCAAGCAAAATGACTATATGTTACTATAAAATGTAATACTATGTTTCCCATGTAAATTGAGGAGTACAATCAGGGGGTTTGCTTATACAACGCAGAGGATTGGGGACTTTTGTTGGAAGTTGATGTTGGAAGCAGAAAAAATTGAAAAGCGTAAGTATCTGAGTGAATTTGATCAGGACCAGATTGTGAAGATGAGACCTTTGGGTCTAAACATCACCAGAACTGCAGGTCTTGTTGGGTGTTCCTAGTCTCCAGTGGTTGGTATCTACCAAAGTGGTCCGAGAAAGGGCACCTGGTGAACTGATGACAGGTTCACGGACGCCTAAAACTCACTGATGCACGTGGGGAGAGAAGGTTAGCTTCTGTTTTCTGATCCCACAGAAGATCTACTGTAGACAAATTACTGAAAAGGTTAATGTATTATTATTATTATTATTATGTAGCCCCCTTCATTCATACGGCATTCTTAACTTAATAACTTCCAGGAAATCTCAGACCTTCAGAGTCTGGTGGAGTCCATGCCTTAGTGAAGGAGAAGGATGAGGAGAGGAGACAAAGTTAAAGACAGATGGAGCAATCACTGGTGCCTGAGCTGAATAACTGTGGTGCTAACCTGCCCTCGTGTAGCACTGATGGCTAAATGCATCATTCAGCCTCGGTTAGCGGGAGAGATAACTGAGGACATTTGCATATAGATAGAGAACTTTAAAACCAATGAACAGATAATTCAACATGAAGCTCCAGATCAATGTCCCTCAAAGACCAGAACATGTTGTCAATGTGTGCACAGATGGTGAGCAGTCATACAGAGCTGGATCCCTACCTACGATCCTCAAATGAATCCTATTCATCTCAATATATTTCTAAAACTATAGATGACTCATCGCTATATTATCCCTGGTGTACTTCCATGATTCCTGCCCCCTTCATCACAGTGAAACACGTTTGACCCACTACAAACTACAAACTACAAGCTGTGAAAAAGTATTGGACCCTCTACTGATTTCTGCTTTTTTTGTGTGTATCTCAGACTAAACTGTGTCAGATCCTCAAACAAGTAAAAACAAGTAAACAAGAACAAAATGAGGGTTTAAAGGATGATTGAGGTCCAGACTTTGACAGGAAACTCCAAATTATTCACTTTTGCCTTCTCCTCATCACTCTCCCATGATACCTTTTTAACACATTGGGTTTGGAACAGTGGAGCCAGGATCCCTGACCTTTATTGAGGTGAGACCTGCAGTTCCTTGATGTTTTCTATCTTCTTCTGTGACTTTGTGAATGAGTATTAACGGCAATTCTGGAAGGTGGTTCACTTCTCACTATTGTTCCAAATCTTCTACATCTGTAGATAATGTTTCTCACTATGGATCTGTGGAGTTCTGGAGACTTAGAAAACAGCTTTGGAACCATTCCCAGACTGATGTATTTCAATCAGCTTCTGGTATTTCTGTTGATTTTGGCATAGTTCGCTACCGGGGATCATTTTTGGGGCATCACAAACTTTAGAATCTCATTGAGGGTCTCAAGTCCAAGGGAGCCTTGAATGCACCGCATGGAGAAACAGCTTTTCACATAATCATTGATGGATGGATGGATGGATGCCATGATGGATGAATGTTTGTACGTATGTATGTATATATGGATGGATGGATGAATGTATGCATCGATGGATGGATGGATAGATGAATGGATGGATGGATGGATAAATAGATTTTTTCGGAGGTTCCCCTTACTTGACCTGAATGATCCCAGATGACATTCAGCAGCTTTAGACTCCCCATAACAATATCATTGAACAAAATAGTGTATAAAAAATAATTTGAAGAAGTAGTGTTGTGCAGAAGCACATTTGTCTGTAAATTTTGTAAGATAACTCTCTAGTGCTGAAATCACAGATTCTTATTGTCCTCAGCTTTCTACACCACAGACAGTGGTACGCTAATTACCCAGGCTCTCCTGTGTGATGGCTGACACGGCCTGCAGGACGCCTTCACTGAAGAAGGCCCGCTGTCTACCGCAGGAGGTATGATTGGTTGCAGCGCTGGTGAAGCTGTCCTTTGAGCAAGAGTCATAGTGGAAATCTTGTTTTTCAAAACATCCCGTGGTGATCTGGAAAGAGCCAGAGCGAGTCTGTCTCCTGAAAACAGACGTCACATTTGGAGCGAGGAGGGAGGAGATGGGGGGAAAGGAGGGAGGAGATGGGGGGGAAAGGAGGGGGGTGATCGGGAAGCAGAGAGGACGTGTCGCCGATTACAAAGGTAAAGTGCTAAGAAGTGGAGATGAATGGGTTTGCAGGAAGTAGAGCTACTCTTTCTTAATGCTGGAAATATCTGCCAAAGTATTCTTTGGTAGATCAACAGATAACCCAAGAATTTAGTTTTAGCTTTCACTACTACAAGTCTGAACCAGGGTTTAGGTTTCTGATCCACTTTGTACGTTTGATAGGATTAGCTTGTATTCAAGGACTTTGAAGAATTTTTCCTGATCTCTCTAATTCCTGTCGTGATCATCTATGAGGATACATCTCCCTACACTTGACGAATTTCTCTTCCTTTCGTCATTTTTAACGTTTTCTTTCTTATGTGTGTACTTGGTCTAATAGTCTGAACCATCCAAACAAGTTTGTTCGCACTGTAAATCAACCAAAACCACAATCTCATTTTGTTCAACAATCATCATTTTGTCTCATCTGGACTTAAGTCCAGGGGAGGTTTTACACCTGCAGGGTGGTCCAGGTCAACAAAAAACTCTAGACCAATGATGTTTTTGTGTGAAAGCCTTAACCCATTGCAGTCTGAGGTCATTTTGGCCTTTTCCCTAATCCTAACCATAGGCCTTTTAAAACTAATTTAAATAATGTTCAACCTGCTGATGGTTGGTATCTTTTTGAGTAGACCAACATCACCTCTGGGACCAGACATGATCTTAGGATCTAAAGGATTGAAGTACCAGGACCTGCACTGTACTTTCATAGCACCTTTCTAGTCTGCTTGATCAGACTGCACCTTACAACGTCAGTCAATATTCACCCAACCTTCCTAATGCAGTGTTGTCAGAGGCTGCTGTGGGAGGGGCCAATGATAACCATTCACACCATCTATCAACAACAATAGATCAGTCACAGGAAGTACTTTGGGGTTTAATATCTTACTCATGTAGACAGGTGGATTAAAAGGGACGATATAAACCCACCAACCCTCCTAATGGCATCCGACTCCTCTAAGTAACCCAACCTACCAAAAATAACATGACACAACCTACCAAACAAAACATGACCTTACATACCAAACAAAACATGACCTTACATACCAAACAAAACATGACCTTACATACCAAATGGCCAACCAAGCAGCGTACCAACTTGCCAAACTACATGGCTAGAAACAATATATTATTTCCTGTAAGCAGAGTAATAGTTTGAAATAAACTAAAATTACTTATAATATGTACCTAGGTTCATGACTTGTATAAACTTACCACTGCTCCACCACTATTTCTCTAAGTCTAAGACCTCAATCTGATGATATAAATACCTCCTAGTTATTAAAGCCTGAAATATCTAGTATGCTATTTTTTATAAATTCAAAATGTGAATGGGATGCCAACATCTGCTCATGCTGGCGTTTCCATGAGAGACTGACATTGAGGACGGAGACCAGCACTGACTGAGTCATGTGGTTAAACGGTGCGGGCAGGAAGTCTGTCCCCAAGGCGCCATGACAACCACAGATGTTGACAAACAAACAGATGTCCAATCAGCCTGTCCAGACGCCGAGTGAATATCTGAGTGATCCTGCAGATGTGCTTGAGTCTCAGGAGGCAGGTGACGAACACACTTATATAAGCCTGCATACTCTCACCCTCCTCTCATCTTCTCTTCACCACCTCTCTCTCCGTCTATTTCATGCAAAGCTGTAACTGATGTTTTTCTCCGGGATGACCTCCTTTCAGCATTCTGCTTAGTTCCTTTGCTGAGGAGATCATATTTTCATGTTTTTATTTTTGTCTCACTGTTGTAAAGATGGAACAAAAACCACTTCACAGATTTTCTTGAAGCTTGGTAGGGGGCTCCAACATTTGGGTGGGAAGCACCTATTCATTTTACAAGGGTGACAAAGTATTCACCCCTTGAACTTAATATCTAGATGCTCCAACTTTAGCAGCAACAACTCAACTCAACATTCCTCATAACTTGCGATCAGACTCTGAGATAACTGTGGTGGAATCTTTACCCGTTCTCCTGGAGGGTTTATCTGCATGAACTGATATCATGCGGTCCCACCACAGCATTTCAGTTGTTCCGGTTCAGACTACTCCAGATCTTTAATTGTATACCTTTTGATCCAATCAGAGGTGGACCCAGACGTTTCAACGGGAATGGAAAAATCTGATTGGATAAAACAAAGCTCACTTATATGAGCTGACTGGAAGTAACCACGGAGAGAAGAAATGAAATGAAGGAAACGGATGGGAACAAACTATTCAAGTGGATGTCTCATTAAAATGCTTATCGAATTCTGAGGGTTTTTTTTAATTTCCTGATAATATCTGGCCCTGACGGTCTGCTGCTGCCTAAGATTCTCCTTCAGAATTTTATGACATTCAACCGAACTCATTGCACGCTCTCCTGGCCGCAAAGCCACAAGGGTCTGTCCTGATCCTCTCCCAATTTGAAACCTATTATAACCTGAATCTGCACCGATACCTGTCCATTTTTGACTATTTTATAACGAGATTCTGTCCCGATACTTACTTCTGTTGAGCCGTATCGCAACCTGATACTGTTGGGATCCATTTTTGACCACTTTGTAACCTGTTTCTTTCCCAGTACCGGCCCAATTTGGGCCACTTTGTACCATGACTGTGTCGTGACATTAGCCCGCTTTTGAATCACATTGCGACCTGATTTTTCTCCAAAATTAGCCTAATTTCAACCAAACCGTAACAAGATATTACCCTGATAAAGTCCACCTTTGGTCATACCTTAACCTGATTCTGTCCTGATACCCGCGCACTTTTTCACCATATCTTCCTCAGAATTCTCTGATATAGACTAGAGTTCATGGCAAGTTGTGGTGGCCATGAAAGCCTTAAATCACACGTCCACAAACATGCAAATTCCTCTGGCTCAGCTGTGGCTTTCTTCTCACTACTTTCCCAGGATGGCATTTGTGCCCAGAGTCTTTTAAATAGTGGACCCATGACCTCTGACCTTTACTGTGGTGATATAGGTCGGCGTTGTTCGGTGTTCTTTGTGACTTCCTGAATTAGCCGTCACTGTGCTCTTGTAGGACTTCAGTAAAGGTTCCCTTTTAGTCCAAATCTTCTCCATTCGTACACTATAACAAACATTTGTGTAATTTGGGGTAAAGGTTTGGTTGACAGAATTTTGCAATGAAAATTGTAAAATATACAGAGATTGCCATGAAATAACAGATATCAAACTGTTTACTGTTTTACAAGGTCAAAACATGAAATGGCAATGAATGACTATAAATTCTGACTTCATTTCACCTTGAAATTAACATTATTTAACAAATATATGACAGGCTCTTTCTGCAGAAACAATAGTGTTCTCTTGTTAAATGGACAAAGGTATTGTTTTACTGTAAAATTAAAAATATTTTTCAGGCAAACCTGTAATTTAGACAGAATACTTTGACTTTAAGAAAAAACGTAACATTATTATTTAGCACATTTATCTTATGGAGTTAGTACTTATACAGTAGAAATCTGTATTCTGATCACAATCAATAAAGTTATTTACTGTTTTTTTATTTAAGGTAATTCACCGTATCAACTGTAATGATATGCTGTTTTGAATTTTACTGACTTTTACTGTTGTCATTTGACTTTCTTTGTTTTTTACTCTCATTTCTTCAGACAATTTTTACTCCATAAATATTGTGCCTGACTGCGGATCTGTGGATTGTCACATCCTCAGAAGAACTGAAGCCACCATAGACTCAACACAGACAGTGGAAAATAGTTGGACAGAAACGGACAGAAAGTGTAACAGAGAAACAGCAACGAGAAAGAAAACATGAAAATAAAACAGGAAATGGGCAAATCTGTGAGTGAAATGAGGCAAAATATAGCAGTAGGTCCAAAAGTATGACATATATTCCCACCGCTCTTCTTCGGCAGCCTTCAACATGCCTGCCGGTTGGATGTTATGTCACCTGACAACCTTCTACGGTGCACATATTTATATGCATGTGATGTACTATAAGCGGCGATCGATGCAGATCACATCTCTGTTCTACTCCTCATGTCTCTGTGGTATTAATACATGCTGCCACACACTCATCATTCCACACACTCCTCCTCTTCTTCCATCTTCCCCTCAATCATCCTATCCTTCCTTCCTTCCTTCCTTCCTTCCTTCCTTCCTTCCTTCCTCACTCCACTCCTCTCTTCTTAACCTCGCCATCCATCCGACCGACACTCCGTTCTGAGTTTCCTGAATCTCTTTATTATGTCCCTCCTCTTACCTCTTTTCTGCTACCTGCTTCCTTCTTCCCTTTTTTTGTTCCTGATGCCTCCCACCTTCTTCATGTCATCCCACTCCTCATGTTTTCTTTTGTACGCTTAGCTTCTACTATATATCCTTTCATTTCTTCTCCTGTCCTCTCCTCTCTTCTTTCTGCTCTTTTATTTTATTTCCTCTTCTTACTTATATCCCCTTTTTTTTCCCTCGTAAACCTAAATTCTATCTCTCTGCTCTCCTTTCTTTCCTTTTTCCTCAAATCTTTTCCTCCTCCACTCTCCTCATTTCTCTGCTTCCTTTGTGTGTCCTCTTATTTCCTTTCCTTCATTATAATTTCTTCGACTGTCCTCTCCTTTCTCTATTTCCTCTATTTTACTTTATTTTCTCTTTTTACTTATATAATCTTTATATTCCTCTTATTTTTGCTAGACTCATTTCCTTTCCTCTCTTCCTCTACCTGGCCCCTTTCTAATTCCTCTCTTCTTATATGTTCCTCTTTTCGTTATTGGATCTTTTCGTTTTCCCTCTATTCTCTCCTCCCCACGTCCTTATTCAAACTTGTCATCTGGATTCTTCTCTCCTCTTTCTCATTTTATGTCTCCTTTTTGTTTCCTGTTTTTTCCCTTCCTTTCCTCTCCCCTTATACTGTATTTTATTGTTCACTCACTTTCCTCTTCTCTTCTTTCCTACCCCTGTGCACATCTTTTTTTCCTCGCTATTATTGTCTTTCTCACTAGTCCTCATCCCTACTCTACACACATTTCCTCTTTAATTCTTTCCTTTTTGTCTCATCTTCTTCTTCTTTCATTCATTCTAATTTTCTTTCCTTCACTTTTTTTGCCTTCCCTTCATCCATCTCTCTCTACTCTCATTGCATCTCGTCTCCATCATTCCTTTCTTTTTTTGTTCCTGCTCCTCACCCTCGTCTCCTTCGGTTACTCCACTTATAGCCCTCAACCTGAGGAGTAGACCGGGAAAGCGGGATGAAGAAAAAGGGGACGAGTTATGTAACTTTCATTTTCAACTTAGTGATTCCATCTAAATGGCTCAATGGCACACATATACCCTCATTCACAGGTTACCCATCATGCCGTGGGGCTTTAAACCTGACATAAACTTTCTGATTGGCTTTTTGACTTGTCGAAAATAAGTAACTGGTCGGACCAGCTGAATTCATATGAATAAGCTGAAGAGGAAGACATGTGAAAGTGGGGTACAGGAAGGAGGAAGAGACTCGGAGATGCAATATGCCGATTGTGCATTCCTGATCGAGGTATCAAAACCCAAACCTGACCGAATGCCTCTTTTGACCTTATCATGACAAGATTCTTTCCAAGTACTGGTTCAGTTTGGACCATATTGCGACCACAATCAATCCCGATACCAGTTCAGTTATGCTCATATCATCACAAGATTTCAGACTTATTTTAACCTGAAACAACCCCACTACACCCATCTCTTTGGAACATATAGTGACTTTACACTGACCCACTTTGAGTCATATCGTAATCTTATCATGTTCTCATAGTGTTTCGATTTCAGCCATTTCGTAGCCTAAGCATGTCTGATATTAGCCCACTTTTATCCATATTGGAACAAAATTTTGTCCCAAAAAGTGGAACAACTTTGGCAATGATTTAATCTGATGTTACCTTGATAAAGCCAAGTTTTGATCATGACCTGATTTTGGCCCAAAACTAGCCCCATTTGGGCCATTTTGTAACTTTTGACCACTTTTTTCTGTATTGTCTGCTTACTTGGACATACTGGTCCAATTATTGTCAAATCAGAACCAAATTATATTTTCATACCGTTCCAATTTTAGAAATATTATAACCAAAATCTGGCCCGATACCAGCACGTAACGTGACTTTATTTCCCAAATCTGACACAATGAGGACTATCATAACCCGATTATGTCCTGATAATGTACCAATCTTTATTCCTAATTTTGTCCTGACTCTAGTCCACTTTTGACCAATATTGACCCCATTTGGGCTACTGACCACATCGGAAAATGTTTCAATCTCAGTACTCACCCCAGTTGGACTGATTCTGTCCCTTTACCAGCTTTCTTTAACTTTCCACCATACCGTGACTAGATTGTCTTAAGTCTTCAAGATTCTATCACAATAGTGGCTTAATTTGGATGTATTGTAACCTGATTCTAATCTTGATACTAGTCACTTTTGATCATATCATGACCTGACACTGGCCCGATATTTGTCTTCTCATAATCTGGTACTGTTGAAATACTGGTATCAACTGTATTATAATCGGATTAGGTCCCAGTACCGGCTCAATTTTTGCCATATCAAGACTGTCCTAGCCCAATTTCTACCATTTCATGATCAGATTTCGTCTCAAACTGTCCCACTTCTGACTATTCTGGCAACTTTCTATCACAATAGTGGCTACTTTCGGACCATATTGTAGCCTGATTCTGATCCAATACTAACCCTAACTTGCCTATATTGTAACCCGAAACCCCCAGGTTTGACTGTACCATCCCCTGATACTGTGGCCCAATTTTAGCCATAAATTACCAACTTACCTTTCATTCCCAAATTTGTCGCAATGTCCGCCCTCCTTTGACCATATCCTGATGCGATTCTCTCTTAATACTGAGTCAAATTTGGCAAATAAATTGCGGTCTCTAACTTTTATTGTTTTTTTTAATAAAGTCTCATGACCACCTCTTTTTACTTCAGTCCTAATTCCCACTCCGTCACTCTTTTTGTCACTTTTAGAGATATTTGGGATACAGAAATACTGAGCTGAACGGAAAAGGGTTATGGGATAGTGTTTTGCCAGTACAATATATTTTTCTCATAATTATGTTATTTTTCCATTTGTAGAAGTCATAATTGAAATCCAGCAGTGAGTCAGGTCAGGTCCAGGTACGGGAGTCAGCTATATGGTTGCAACAGGGTCTCAGTAATTGGATCTGTGCAGACCTTAGATAAGGCTAGGTTCCTATCTTTTGAAATCAAGCTAAATCCCGTGTATAGATAACGCGGGTTCATTCATTTAGGAATTAAACATAGTGAGCATTTAATACTCTGCCATCCCCTTCAAACAACTTCAATAATTATTGCTGTTTAATTGGAACTCCAGAATTCTGCAGGCAAGTCTGCATAGATTATTGGCATTTATTCACCTAGCCAAGAAGGCATAGACAAGATTAACAAATGCATGTTGACAAGGATCGATTCAGATGGGCGGAGGCAGAAGGAAGCACGAACACACACTGAAGCACTTTTATTGACTGAAAATGAAACCCTAGAGGAAAACTGACGACATGCTTTTAATTCCCCACACACAAGCACACACTTACTGATGCGCTATCGCCCCAGGGTAATAATTTTGCCAGTATCAATGATTGGCGCTGTTGAGACCTGTGGCCAATCCCTTGTGAGAGAAGAAAAAGAGCGGCGCAGCAAAGGTCATAGGTCACAGAGAAGTGATGACATTTTATCATTTGATTTACTTTCACGAGGACCAGACAGAAAAAGTTTCCCAGAGGAAATGTTTGTATCATTCTAATCACGCCAGTTATTGGATAATCTGCGTCACTTGCCCTTTTTTTTTTGAGGCACACTAAAGTATTTTGATGACTAGTTTTACAAAATGTAGATGAGCAACATTTACCCTATACAAGATGGTTGGAATGTATATCATTTTTAAATGTTTCTGCCTCCTATGACTGTTCAGAAACATTAAGCATAATGCTGAATAATGCATCCCTTAAAATTAATACGGATTCAATTGTAAAAGTTTATTTAATTTCTTCATATTAGAAGAAGAAGAAAAAGAAATGTCCTTTCTTGATAACATACAGCCATACACAGAACAACAAAGTGAAATTATTTCTCTGAATTTGACCAATCCCTGAGGGAGCAGTGATGGTCTGAAGCTGACATGATTACCGACACTTAATCATAATGAAGAGCAAACCGTTTCCCCTACATTGATGTCATCTTTGAGATCCCCTCTGCCTTTCGTCCTGGCACGTTTATTTGTGACAACCAGGAGGTGCCACTATTTGACAAAGACCCTGCCCTCCTTCTAAATGTGTACAAGGTGTCATTTGTCTGAATGTCAGGAAATAGCCAGCAGATGATAACACCTGTAGGCGAGATGAACAGGTGAGGATTGAAGAGGGACGGCTGATTGGCTGTTGTGGAGCTGACAAAGTATAGCTGAAAAAAACAGGAGAGGAAGAAAAGAGGAACCTTGAAATATACATGAACGACTTCTTTCCACCATTTGTTAAATGCAATGGGGTGGTGGAATATATTTCTTTCTTTTAAAGCAACTAACCTGGAGGAACATGGGAAAGAAAACTTAAAAAGAAAATTAGACGATCTATTGGGAGGAAAAGTATTCAGTGGAAGAGTAGGAAGGGAAGCGAGGAAGAAAGAGGAATGGTCAACTGGCGTTTAGGGAGTTCGGGGTCAACTTGAAAAAGAGGTTGACCCCCTTCCCTGTGTTAGAAAGGGTTGTAATGTTGTGGCCGATTGGTGTATGTAATAACTTCAATCTTTTGGCAATTATTTATATTAATTGCACATGATATATCAACTGTTTCATTTATCAGATTCTTTATTTATTATTTATCAAGTTTTATTGGTAGGTTGCTGAAATCTTGCCTCAAAACTTAAAATAAATCACATTTTCCTCCCATTTCTTTTCGTTTAGTCACGAAGCCTCTGGGAAGGAAAGAAAAAATCCTCAGATCGACACTTAGAGTTAATTATTTTGCTCTTCTGTTCTCCTCTTCTTCATCTTCTACACATTTTTGCCCTTCTCACAGTTTTGATCTAGTTCTTCTTTCTGACGATTAAACGCTACATTTAGCAGAAGAAAAAAACACAAACCAGCCTTCGTTCGTTTTCACTATTTAACCTGCGTTTAACCCCATGAAACATTAATATGTATACAGGACAGAGAGTCTGTTTGTGCGTGTGTGCGTGTTTGAGTGTGTGTACTTTGTGTTTGTGTGCCTTTGAATCATTTAAAAGTATTTTTTTGGTCCGTGGCCATGTGATACCTGCAGTCCTGAATTATACATCAACAGTAGTCTCAATTATAAATGAGTGGTGTTTGTCTGCATCCGTGTGCGTGTGAGTGTGTGTCTGTTTCTGTGTGTGTGCGTGTGTGTGGTTCAGTAATCTGCAGAAGCTGAATAATATATTTACCATTGATGTTTTATTCACCAAATCCAAATGAATTACTGCTTTAATTAATACGTCACCTCGTGTTCTCAATTAGAGGACTTCACACACACACACACACACACACACACACACACACACACACACACAATATCCAGTAGCTCTTTTTTTCTATTCTCTGCTACATCATCATAAATCAATAGTTTTGTTCGCCTCACCTTAAAACATTCTTGCTGTTGATTATTTTTTGTGTAACGTAGGCCAATAACGACAAAAGGCACCCACCAACACAAACCTACACATAAAAAATCTCCCATCCGACCATTCAACACCATCCTTATTGTAGCTCTAATTTTTTGGTTAAGAGCTATAGTTTCCAAATTCCAAACCAGTTCCAGCCAAAGAGCATGGTCTCAGCCATCAAAGCTGGCGCCAGGATGGAACCAAAAGTTTGCTTGTCAAGAAAGGATGACCGGTTACATCAGGGACTGGAGGCGGGATCATCTTAACCAACCAAAACTCTTTGACAGACAGTTTTTCATAAAACCTGGACATTGTATTTTAGATGTATACAACTTATTTACAACCATCAATGTCCCGACTAAATGGGTTCACCTTCCTAAGTGTCTGCAGAGAAGTTCTGGTACGGTTGATCCATCTAGTAGATGGTTTGAGGTTGAGCCTGAGAGCCAGGCTAGGTTGCTGGAAGCGCACTATCCTCTAGAAGCCTTGGTGCTGCTGTCTGTCGAGTGTTACAGTCCATTCTAGTAGAGAGAGACTGCGTGACAGCAATGCAATGAAGACCCTTCTCTGATACATCCTTTGGTGTTCCTGCTGAACAAAACAGCGGCAGAACTGCTCCGTACCGGTTTTTCATTTACTAATAATAATAATACATTTAATTTATAATGCACTTTACATTTGGATCAAATCTCAAAGTGCTACAAAGTAAAAGCAGATAAAAGCATCAATAAAAAATAAAATAATAACTATATAAAAACCTGACCAAAAAGCAGCAATGTTAATTAAAGTTATAGGTTCTGCTAAAAAGGAAAGTTTTAAGTCCTTTTTTAAATGTGTCAGTCGTCTGTGGAGCCCTCAGATGGTCAGGGAGCGCATTCCACAGACGAGGGGCAGCAGAACACCCATGGTGCCGAGCTTATTTTAACTTATTAGCTTTTTAACTGAGCTATTTTAACTAGCGAGACAGGTTACAGGAGCAAAAGAGGCTTAGAGCGTTACATAGCATCTGGTTTGATGTATTGAATATGCATTGGGAATCCAAAAATGAATTAAGATGGTAAAAAAAAAACTCAAATCGTTTACTTTAACTGCAACGTGGTGGCTGATGGCAAAGATCTCCCGGAGGGCTGTTAACTTTCTTTGTCTTTGAGTTAGTAGCCAACCACTTCCATTCAGCTCTAAAATTTCCAGTTGTGAGCCAAACACATAAAACGCAGTCGAATGCTTCTGTTTTGCCAATTCCAGCTCTACTGAGTGGAAACAGAGTGGGGGGGCGCAACTAAATGCCTACCAGCCACACTTTGAAAGGTCGGTGTAAAAGGTGCTATTGGTCAGTGGGGGAAACCCACTCACTGGTATTAGGTGGGTTTTTGTATCAGCCTCTCAAACATCCATAATTAGATATTTAGCTATCAACTATGGGTGTGATTGGGCATAATTGGTTTTCAAAAATAATATTTTTATTTTATTTATCTGTATCTGTTACCAGTAGCTTATAGGTTAAAAGACATAATTTATTCAATGAATATAGTCTTTATGTAAGTAGTCTGGCAACATGCTTGTTTCCAAAGCGTCATGCCAATGTGTTCCACTGTTTAATTGGGATTGAGGTCAATTGCATTGAGCGGTTTTGGACAGAAGAGATAAAGAAGCAGACAAAAAAAAGACACGCTTTAAAGAGACAAGGAGAGTATTAGGAAGACAGAGATGGTTCTAGACAGGAAGTTAATGAGTTCCATGGAGCAAACACACACACACACACATACACATACACACACACACACGCACCAGCGTTTTCCATATTTCCAGTATAAATCATACCGTATGTTCACAGCCTGATTGAATTAGTGTTATCATAGTTTTGGATTAGCTTATTGCTATGGATTCCATCGGACCACAGAGCAATTGAATTAGCCTGCACTGCATTGCATAGCCATGGTTAGCTTATTTCTCAGTTTAGTGCTCAAGGCAGAGTGCCCAGAAATTAAATTAGCTTTTGGTTTTGTAGTTTAACGTCTCGGCTGAAATCAAGGCTGCGGGACACGGATGTTTGGCTGTTGGATGTTTGCTGCCTGTTAATGATGAGAATCTTAGCAAATACTCTACAGGTGAACGGGCTAAGATTGAGCAGGAGCCTGACAGTCTTGGCACGGACCTGATTCTGGAAACCATTAAGCTGTCGTTGACTGGCCAGCCTGTAGCTGTCTCTGAATCAGAGGTTAGGTTTTAAGGTGGAGGCTGTATGAAAGCTAGTGAAGTCTCCTTACCACCAGCTTATCATGTTCTGAAATTCTATCAGAGCTAGAGGATTGGACCCACTGAATAAAGAGCTGGTCCTGCAGGCCTGTACAAGGCGTAGGGGCGATCCAACCGGAGATGCTGACAGTTGATTTTTTTAAACTTAACAGTAGTCTCTCGCTTTGGTCTCAAATGTTGATCCCTCAGTTGGTAATAGTGGGTTTTCACAGTAGGTCTCAGATATTAGTCCCTTGTTTGGCATCGGTCATATTTGCTTTTTACAGCAAATTCTACAGACAATTTTTACGTTGTGGTTCTTCTGTAGATGTATTCGTCTCTCATTCGGCAGCCATCTTAACTAGGTTATAAAACATGGTCTCTCCCCTTGGCGCTGAACATTGATCTCCCGGTTGAAGACAATAGTCTCTCATTGGGTGATTGTCGTTCCTCTCTATATAGTTCCAAAACAGCACACTTTCAATTGATCAACTTAATCTTTGATGTGGATTCTTCAATCATTACTTTGTAGTAGTGTGAACTAAAAAGTCCCCACAATAGAGGAGGATAGAGGCTGCCTGAACTCAGCTTCTCTGCAAGTAAAGGCAAACGTACCATAATTCATGTCTCCGGGCTGCTGTTCCATTCCATATGAGGCTGTTTTGGAGAGTCAGGCTTTCAGCTCGTCTAATTTCCTTGTCTGTGGCAGCTCCCCAGAGTTTCTACTGGATGACTTGGTGCATTTGCAAGGGATAAAAATACTTCAGTTGCTTCACTGCCACTGGTTCAGTAGAGTGATTATAGATGAACAAATTGTCTCTAGCAATGTGTGCACTCAAATTTCAGCAATTTGTTACTGTCAAATCATACTGAATTGTTACTCAGAGGCATCCATGCCCAACGTCTCTTCCATTGTAATCCAGTACTGTCACTCAAATGTTGTTTTGAATTCAGGTTTTTGATTAAGCTCTGCCACCAAAAGCTCCATGTTTCTAATCCAGTATAGACACACACAAACCAGTGCAGATAGAAAGTACAGCACATATTAGTGATTTTAAATCAAATATTACAGCAGACCTTAATCTCACCGAGATCATTTTTAACTGGTAGCACTGTTGAAGTCATGTGCTGTCCTTGGTTGTCCGAACAGATCCAGTGAGAACAGGGAGTCTGACTTTGTTTGAACCTCAGTGATCACGAATCAAGTCAACCAAATAAAAGAGCGGTCTGAAAAATGGCATAATCTGTGGATTATATTATATATATCCTCTCTCTCCTGGAATATAGACTAATGGACAGATTTCAGTTCTAAATAAACTAGCTAATGAACAGTATGCTAGTCTAGACATTCTGAGCTTTGTTTAGGGTTCATCATGTCTTATATGAAGATATATCGTGTGTCTATCACGTGTTTAAGGATATCTATAATTGCGCAGGAAATGATTATGGACCAAATGTATTGCAAAAATTAAATTTTTTTAGTTTTTGACGACTAGTACAACAACTTCCTGTTTCAGAAATGAGACACATATTATAGGATGTTGATACATTGACTGTCCTTCGTCAGCTTGAAACAAACTGGTCGTATGGTTGGAAATCTTAAACACTCTACTTAAGGTCATGATATGTCATATCTGGCCATGCACTCATGTATGCAGATGACTGTTCTCCACCTTGTACGGATGTTAGTACAAGGTGGATGGTGTCATACGATGTCACTGACAAACATATCTTCTGACTTGCAGATTTTGTTCTTGTTGGTTCACAAAGCATCATTTCAGAATAATTGTTGCCTGAGGCAGCGATTGCTCTCATTATCCAGGTTTTACCAGTAGCCCTCTCTAGGGTTAACTCTCTTTTGCCCACTATCACGTTGACCGATATTCACTGGAAAATCAGAGAAAAGGATAACGTCAGAAAAAGGGGTCCATAGTGATTTAATTCAGCTGGCTGAAGAGCTTTTCAGAAATGTTAAGAACCCCAGACCGCTTTAGCTTTGCTTTTGAGCAAATGTCACCATCTTAAATTGCAGGAAAACTGAAAACAAAAATATTTCTTCCAAAAAATGTCAATTTAAAATGGTTAATACATCATGCATTTAAATATAGTACTAAATCTGAGCAGCTACAAATCTATAAGAAGCATTTCTTCTCACTTTTATTTTCAACCCCAAAGCTGTTTATAATTTATTCTTTTTAGTAACAGGCAGGTTCAGTCTTATTTTAGTCAAAGAAAACCACCACACAAGTTTTTATTGTAAGAAGCTTTTGATGATACATATTATGATTTTAATGATGACCGCAGGAGAGAGGAAGCTCCTCCTGTCAAAAATATATCGCATTCACATTTTACATTTACTTTGACTTATAAGAAGGCTCAACCCGACCAGTCAAAACAGAGGCTCATCCACCTTGAGTCAGGATCTAGTCAAGGTTTCTGCCTGTTAAAAACCATTTCTTCCCTTGCTTATTGTAATGGGAGACAGCAGATAGAGCAACGATAAATGTATAGAAATGTTTTAAGACATATGTATACGACAGCATTAATACATATAAAGATAGTTGGAGGACCCCTGTCAGCACAGCTACAAAAGGTGTTGGTGTGTGTAGGTGTGTGGAAACACCTGTAATGTGGAAAGAAGTAACTGAACTACAAAAAATCAGCAAAAAAACTTTAATAGTAACAATAATAAGACACAATAAATCCTGGCACTAATAACAATAATGATAGCAATTACAGTCAAAGCGAGAATATTAATAACGATAATAACAACTGTAATCATATCACAGACGGTGATTTCCTTCTGCGGATAGCGAGATGGAATCATGGTGACGCTAGGGATTAACTGATGGAGTCAGCGGGTCAGTCCAGATCTCAGAGTTGCAGCCGTAACTCTTGGAACCTGAAACTCTGAAACCCGAAGATTGTATTTCTTTCTCTGTTTCTTTCTATTGGTCTCTGTTTCTTATTATTGATATGGCACTTATAAATAAAATCAACTTTATTCCACTTTTTTGCACATCTTCAAATCTGCACATTGGTACTTTAAGCAAAATGCAAATAGTGTGAAACAGAATCAGAAGTATTCCCATAGGTTGAGAGATGAGATGATCATGTGACCATAAAGGTTGTAACATACTGATTTATCTAATTTTCAAAACCTACTGGCCCGTCAAGAATCACAAATTTAATTTTTTCCTTCTATTTGATGTCTTCTTTGAAAACGGATAAAAAGAAGAGTTCTTGCTCGGACAGGAAAATGACATCATTCATATCGGTGAGATGATCTGACCTTGAACTCCCACCACACTTTCAGTCTGAGTATCCAGACCAGGTTGCTGACAGGCTCCCACTCTCACTCACGTCTTATCTAACTTCTAAAGGTCACTTTAATAATCCATAAATTTCACACTTTAGATGTCTCACTTTGTCCTTTATGACGAAATGCCTCCCAAAAAAACTCGGTTCTCTCATCCCACTGAGGGCGGGGAGTTTATCTCCTCTTCATCAATCCGTTCCTGCGTTCTGATTGGTCGGGGAGTGGTTATGATGAATGCTGTTATGTCAACATGAAGTGTACGGCAAGAACGTGCAGACCGAAAGCTGGACACTGAAAGGGAGAGGGAGACGAGGGAGCTGCTGTTTAAAGGAGCCCAGAGATCTTCTCCGTCATTAGCATGCTGCTGCCATAGCAACAGGAAACCAAACCTGGGCTGAGCAAGGGATGGATGGATGGAGGTGGAAAGATGGAGATGAGGAGGGAAGAAAGAGAGGAGAAAGGAAGTGGGGAGCTATGAAGAGATGGAGGAGGAAAGAAAAGAGGAAATTAATTAATGAAGAATGAAAAATTAATGAAGTAGGGAAGGATAGTGGAGAAGGAGGGAGAAAAGGAAGAGTAGGAGTTGAAAAGAGACTGAGGACAAGAAGGGGATATGAGGGTACGGGAAGAAGAGAGAAAAAAAAGAAGATGCATTAGAGGATTAGACAAAGCCAAGATGGAAGAGAGGGATGGGGAGGAAGAGAAAGGACAAGGATGGAGGAGATGTGGAGAAAGACTGAAGAGAAGGATGGAAGGAGAAGGAGAGGAAAGGGCACCTTGGGGTGACTGCGAGGATTTATTTCTCTCCTCAACTCTTTTCTCCTTATTTTATATCATTTCATCAATATAATTAAATCCAGCCGTCCAGTATCCTGTCTCTCTCTCACACACACACACACACACGCACACACACACACACACACACACACACAACACACACACTAGCAGACGCACACACACCCCCACACGCGTACAAACACACACACACTAACAGACACACACAAACTCACAAACACACCCTAACACACACACTCACACAGTCACACACTCACTGACACACACACTCATACCCACACGCACACACACACTGAAACACCCACACAAACTCACGCACCTACACACACGCCCACGCAAAAGTACAAACACACTCAAACACACACACATTAAAACACACACACTAACACACCCACGCACAAACACACCTACATGCACTTAGACACACATACACGCACTAAAACAAACACAAACACCTACATACACAAACACACATACACACACTTACACACATGCACAAATACACAAACAAACACTAACACACACACTAACACATACTCACACAGACACATACACACACGCACGCACACATACTCTAACACATCCACACACACTCATTAACACACACACACTAACACACACCCCCACCCTCACTAGCACACCCACACACTAACACAACCACACACACTCACTCACACACACACACTAACACACCCATACACACTCACTAGCACACACACACACACGCACTAACACGGACACACACACACACACACCTATAGAGGAGGTTGAGTGAATTACTCCATTGTCAACATGATGGATATATGTGTGTGTTTCGGTCGTCCCGCGCTGAAACATAAAACCCCCGTTCCCTGTTTTCACCAACTAGCCATAACATAATAACCACTGATAAATGAAGTCAGAATAACATTGATTATCTGGTTACCATGGTTACCTGTCAGTATTATGCAACAGGTGAACATTTTTTCTACTGAAATTGATGTTGGGAGCAGAAAAACGGTCAAGTAGAAGGATCTCAGAGACTTTGACAAGAACCAAACTGTGATAGTTAGACATCTGGGTCAGAGCATCTTCAGAACTGCAGGTCTTGTTGTGTGTTCCTGGTCTGCAGTGGTTGGAACCTATCAAAGCGATCTAAGGAAAGACTATCAGTGAAGTGGAGAAAGGCACCAACCGAGCAGACAAGTTTCCCCTTCATGGAAACGGTACGCTCTAATGGCTTCGTCCAGCAGAACATCGGGCCTCATTCACCAACCGCTCTTAAGAACAAATGTGTTCTTAAACCCCACTGACGCAGTTTTTACGAAAATTCTGGCATTCAACAATGACTTCATATTTACAGAACAGAATCTATGAAAAGCACCCTTACGCACATTTGAGTGATGATATTTTTTTTGAATTTGAAAAAAAATGGTTGGTTGTTCAAGATTGTGTGTAATGGTTTAAATGTCAATGACATCTATCAAATGTCTCCTCAGTCTTCAGTCCTCAGTGTCCATTCTCTCAGAGAACATTCTATTGTATTATATGGCATTCCATTCTGTAGTAGACCATTCCATTCTGTAGTAGACCATTCCATTCTGAAGTAGACCATTCCATTCTGAAGTAGACCATTCCATTCTGAAGTAGACCATTCCATTCTGAAGTAGACCATTCCATTCTGAAGTAGACCATTCCAT
>VRLP01007225.1:0-23062 GCA_009660295.1 Lophius piscatorius | reverse complement strand
TTTATAATCAATCCTGGTGGAGATGGGAAGCCAATGAAGGGAATGAAGAACGGGGGTGATGTGTTCGTGTTTACGAACTCTCATCAGGATCCTTGCAGCACTGTTTTGAACATACTGAAGTCTTTGAAGACTTTTATCAGGGACCCCGATGAGAAGTGCGTTACAGTAATCCAGTCGGGAGGAGACAAACGTGTGGAACAACTTTTCAGCATCACTCAAGGTGAGAGAGGGACGGAGTTTGGAAAAAAGAACGGAGTTCGGAAATAAGGTAGGTTATTATCGGTTATTTATACTTAAGTTTAAACCGTTTCGGCAAGATATACAATATTAATGAACCCAAAGAAGTAAAAAAAAAAAAAAGGCTTTAGAGACTAAAACGATTGTTTTTTTCAAAAAGACAGTTTAAAAAGCGAGAAAAGGGGAATAAAACAATGAGAGAAGAAAGTATAAGAATAAAGCAGAATAAAATAAGGAAGAATTACCAAAACAATAAAAAATAAATTCCCAGTTGCCCAAGTGTTTGCAAAGAGGTGCAAAAGTTTTATAAAACAAAGGCTAATATCTCAGAGGTTGGTCTCAGAGGACATCAGACACAAAGAGAAACACTGCAGGTGTCATGGTGTGAGCGGAGTACCTGACTATCTGCAGGTCAAACTTGACCGAAGTGTCCTCCTCCGACAGCTGGTGAACGCTGAACCGCAGCTCTGCCAGCACCTGAACAGCACAGGAGGGGAAACACCAGTCAGCAACATCGTCATTCGGAGCAGACTGACCTTCAGATCAATGCCAGAACGCATCACTGACCTTGGTTCCTGCCTTCATGGGGTTCCCCAGGTCACACACTACCATCTTGGTCTGGTTCTCATTCTTGTAGGCACAGGACAGGCGACTGAGATTCTGAAACGGAGCCACAGGGTCACATGGTGCAGCGGGAGGTGAGGGGGCGGAGTCAGCATCTGCGGGTGGAGCTGAGCTGAGCGTACCTGACTGCGAACGACGCCTGTGAAGTCAGCCTGATGTGGAGGGAAGACGTGGAGCTCGGCCTCGTAGGCGCCCTCGCCTCGGTTCTCTGCGCTGATCTCCAGGGTCAGAGCGTTATCGTCGCCGATGTGGATCTGCTGCCGGTCGCTGGCAGGACGGGAACACAGAGGTTCATTTTATTAAAGCTGGCATACAGATTGATTAACTCTAGAGAGAAAAGAAAACACCTTTAAGAAGAATGAATACGGCAGCACGCCGAACAATCAAACAGGAAGTTACTGTAAGGCTAATTCCTCCCATCTGAGCCAGGCTAATGAGCATGAGGTGTAATTACAGGACAGCCACAGGAAGTGACATCGTAGAACTTCACATAGAGGGAAACCCAGGTCATGGTTTGGTAATGAGACTGCAGCTTCATTATTTCTTTAATAATTTATTATTATTATTATTGTTTTTAAACGTGTCTCGTCACTGTTGGGTATTCTATCAGTTTAAATAGATACATTACACTTTATTTTCCTTATTTCCTAGTTTAAATCTGATACAAACATCTCATTACTTCTCAAAATTGTATGAATACAATCATTAAAGATATCATTATTATTATTACATCATTATTATTATGCATATTATAATTATGATTGAGAAATTTTAATATAATTGTTACTAACTTCATCACCATCATTACCATTATAGTTATGGTTATTATAATTAGTATTCCTGTCCCCGAAATGTCTAGGATATTATGGAGTCCTCATTGCCGCTGCCGCCGCCGCCATGTCCCCTGCAGATCTTTCATCTTATCGTGAAATACTATTTAATTTTTAACTTACAAAATGACATTTTTCTAATTCACTAGAGTCTATGTCTTAGACAAAAAGGTCTTTGTCTTAGACGTAGACCTTAATGAGAGGACCAACTGGATTCATTTGAGAAAGGTGGGTGGCGGCATTCAAACACTAGGAAGAGCTTTATCTCCAATATTTTTTTGGACCATAATTTCCCGTCGGTTGGTCCGATTTAGTCCAAATTTGGAGCATAGGAATCGACTCGAGGAGATATATCTTATATATCTTGTATATATGACATTTTATTTGGAGAATTCATATTTTACACACCCTGGGTGATTGTTTTTTTACATTGAAAACGTCTTTCGGACAGAACTTCTTAACCATTGGTCCAATTAACTCCACTTTTACATCATACCTAGGGGTTAATCTATCATGTATATATATCATTTCAATATAATAGTTCATATTTTACTCATTAAGTGAGAATCCACATTTTGAATCCAGTCCTATTGTGTCTAAATTTAGCTCACATGTATTGTCTGAAGAAAATCAGCCTTTTTTTATTACTGAGCTCAGAAAAACGGGTTTAATCTTCATTATTGAGTCACTTTGAGATCTGATCCTAGAGCAGACTGCTGACTTCATAGAAATAGTTTGGTCAATATGGCTGTGGAGATGATTAATGAATCACGTTTAATTTCAGCAGTTCGATCAGGGGGGATTGCTTGTAGAAAAAAATCAAAGACCCTTCTCTCGCTTCAGACAGACAGATAAGAGAATTGACAGACAGATAGAGGGACGGACACAGACTGGTAGACAGGCAGACAGATCGACGGACGGGTGAAAAGAGCGATGGACAGACAAACAGGGAGACAGAATGAAGGACAGTCCGACAGACATGCAGACAGAAATGTCCCCACCTCTCTACTGACAGCCTCAGGTCGGGTTTGCAGATGTTGTCTTTTCCACAGTCCAGCAGGATGTGAGCCTGAGGTACAACAGGAAGGAAGAGGAACCACGTCAGACAAAATAAAAGCATGGCGCTGCATCAGTCATAGCGGAGCAAACAAACACCTGCTTGGTGATGTTGGTCGGCGCCGATGTGTCAATGATGGGCAACAGTCCGGTTTGGTCTGCTCCCCGCTGGTAGTCCAGACTGTACTCCATCACCACGGAGATCGGCGTGATCTTATCCCGGAACTCCCGATCATCCTGGGACACAAAGACATCCTTCAGCTCTTATTGGTCAAACTGTACTTCCTGTTCGCTGCAGGAACCAGAGAAGATTTTACTTCGGGCCTTGGTTCTTCCTGCTCCTTACCCTCAGGAAGACGTGCTGCTCCTCGCAGGTCAGACGCTTGCCATTGGACACCGCCATGATCTTGGAGTACTGGAAGGTGCGGCCATGGACGAAGAGGACCCGTTTAGTTGCCTCCTTATGCTTCAGGCGGTCCAGCATGATGTCAACACGGAAACCTAGGTGGACCAGTCAGTGATGAGGCGGTTACCACCGCAGGACCACACCATGATGTCATTAAAGACACACGCCCATGAGTTTACTTACTGAGAGTGGGCGTAGCTCCGTGACCAGAGGCCTTCAGGCAGTAAATCACCTTAAAACTACAAACACATCGTTGCTTAGAGAGAGAGGGAGTGATCAGCAAAAACAATAATATCAGCTATACTGATGATTGCATTTGTAGTTAAGAATAATGTAATAAAGAATTTCCTTCAGAATAATGAACAGCGTCTATATCCTCAAACAGGTGTCAAAGAAAGCTAAGCTAGCTAGACACAAAGGGGCAGTTTCCTGGATTGCTGACAGGTACAGAATCTAAACACTGACCTCTCTTTAGACACCCGGACAGGAAGCAGAGATCATGTGAAAGGAAGTGAAACTCACCACGACACCAAAGTGGTGGTACCAGGAAGCATGCAGGTCTTCTCCTCTGGATTGATGATCTGAGGCGTCATGTCCAACGTGGCATTGACACTGATGACTGGACGAGCTCTGACACACACACACACACACACACACACACACACACAATTAACATGTTTATAGCTGCAGCCAATGTTAGAATGTCTGCAGCAGCTTCAGATAACATAAGCATTTTTGATGCCAGTGCTGCGGCTAATGTTAGCATGTTGATAATTGCTGCTGCTGGCGTCGGTGCAGCCAATGTTAGCATATCTAAAGCAGTGTCAGCTACTTCTGCAGCTAGTCAGGACTATGGCTAACTAACAATTTCACATCTTCTGCCAGCTTTACAGCTAATCTTTGAATGTGTACAGCAGCTGCAGCTACCTTTAGCACATCTGCACCCAAAAGCTGCAACTGAAAGCAGGTCTGCCGCAAAACCTAAAATGAGGTTTGGACTACTTCATGACATTATCATGGGGTTTTTGTGTTTGCTTAAGTTAGCAAGCATGTTCAAAGATGGCTTATTTCAAGTAGCATAAGTAATGTTAAGCTATGGTGCTTGAAATTTTAGCTAGTTTCAGCTACAATATTTAAATTTGGCTAAATTCAACCATCAATGTTAAAATAAACAACTGTCATTAATCATAGGTAGAGTTAGCTAAATTCAACCCATAGTGCTAACTTTATCAATATCAGTTATCAATGATAATTTTACCCAGCTAATGTCAGCTAGTTACAGCCAATATAGCTAAGGTCATCAAATGTCAGGTTTCATAGTAAAATTAGCTTAATTTAATAGCTAATATTAACTAATGTTATCAGTATAGCTAACATAAGGTTACTCCAGCTATCGTGGCCAACGTTAGCTAATAGCAAGGTCCGCCAAATTTTTATATTACGTCATTAAATGTAAAGTGCATTATAAATTAAATGTATTATTATTATTATTATTATTAATTAGGTAGTTGGATTTGTTGTTGGATTTGTTGTTGTTTATGGTAACTGAGGATTTTTATACTGTGTTGATGATGTTAGCCTAGCATTGGCTTTAGCCATGGCACAGAGCCACCCTCTGACTCTGAACTTCCTTAACAACATGCTAAAACGGTGGAGATTTTTTTAGCGTCTTGATGAAATCAATCGTTTGTGACCTGTGAACTATTAACATATTATTCAGTCACAGTTGTCATGACGTCGTAAAAGACAGGTGACGGTGCCATTTCTTCTCCTTTCTATAAGACAGACTAGACGCTGCATTTACTGTTCCTGTCCTCTAGCATTAGCTATGAACAATCCTTTGTTTAGATCTTAAATACATTATCAGGTTTTAGTTATTAGAGAGATTCTGGAGGCCGAATCTAAGAGGAAGTTCCTGCAGTAAATGATCCGTGTAGAGAAGACTTTAATGGCATCTATAAACCAGCAGCACTTTGATAGCAGAGGTGGCCTCGCTCATTAAACACACAAACATACGGGTTCTTATGTTAAAAGGAGACAGTTTTTGAACATCACTCCTGGGGACCACACACACACACACATACCCACAAAAACACACAGCAGGGGTACACACCTGTATAAAACCGCTTTGTCTGCTCCAAACACCCCGACTATTAAATCTGAAAGACAGAAACACACAAGTTTTTCTTTCCATCCCCACTGGGCCTCAACATGTACATACATGAATGGCGGTTTTAGCTTATGTGGCGCTCTGGGCAAACCTCCCTTTCAACACATATAGTATACTACATTATTTTGATTAATCATTTTCACTTACTTTATAAGAAAATAAAACCCAAGTTTTGTAATTGTTAATATGATTTGGCTTGACTATAAAGATTCTGAAAAAATAAGAGACCAACCTTAAATAGGTATTTGTATGCAATGTAGCTTATTAGTCCGTTTTTATTCATATTTAATACATAAAAAATTCTAAAAACTGTAAAAACTGAATATTATCATCTATTAGGTCATAGTACAGCAACCAACATGTCATTGCATGGCATTTGTGTACAAATAAGTGTGTTTGACCCCTCACTCCAAACCCAACGTGGGCATTCCCTGACCTGACCGAACCCCAAACTTGTTTTCTAGATGTATCGCCATCTCCCACATCTGACAGTGGGATTCTCTGCAGGCAGAAGCGTGCCTGCTCATTAAATAGAGGGGCGCTCCAGCCACAAGCTTAATTGACCCAGACCTTGACATTGTAATTGACATGTCAATTGAATTGACATGGACATTGACATGATGATCTGGAAACAGACATGTGATGTCACCATCAGATTTTTTTTATTGATGTATGCATACATGCCCCCCCGGGCAAGATGCCACACTGGGCAGCTGCCAATAGCGCCCGTAGCTAAATCCGCCACTACATAACATGTTTATACTTTATATAGACACTAAATATATTGAGTAAATGAGTGTACCTGGGTATCCATTCTGGTCAATGTCAGTATTTCCTGCCAAGGAGTACCCAAAGCTAGCAGGCATGTAGCTGGATGCCCATTTTCCCTGAAGAACCTGAGGGAGAGAAATTGCATGAAGAAATTAGCCAAACTAGCTCTGGTAGCAGCCAGTTTAGCCAAAGTAGATCGGGTAGTACCATGAAGGACTTGGTCAGACTATCTCTTTCAGTTGCCTGTTTAATAGAATTAGCTCTGTTAGTAGCCTGTTTAGCCAAACTAGCCCTAGTAGTAGTATGGAGGACTTTGCCAAACTAGCTCTGGTAGTAGCCTGTTCAGCAAAACTAGCTCTGGTAGTAGACTGTTCAGCAAAACTAGCTCTGGTAGTAGCCTGTTTAGCCAAAGTAGCTCTGGTATTAGTCTGTTTAGCCAACTAGCATTGGAAGTAACATGGAACTTATTATTATAACTGTTGGCTAAACTATCGGTGGAAGTAGCATGGCCGACCTAGCCAAACTAGCTAGGGTAGTATCATGTTTAGCCAAACTAGCTCTGGTCATAGCATAAGGAACTTAGCTAAACTAGCTTTGGTCGTAGCATCAGGAACTAAGCCAAACTAGTACTGGTAGCAGTGTGAAAGACTTAGACAAACTAGCTCTGGTGTTTAATCCACAGGTCTGGTCTGGGATGTTGGACTTGGTTTTACCTGTGAAGGTGAGGCGTCAGCTCCCTGAGAGCGGCCATTATGGATGTATACCAAGCCCTGGTGGTCAGAGCCTCCATACGGAGCAGAGATGGCCAAATCTGAAGGGGGGCGGAGCCAAAAGCTGACATCAGGGTCTGGACTGTGTGTGTGTGTTTGTTTTGTGTGTTTTGTGTGGAGGTAAATTTCACCGTTGAAACCGTCTTTGTCCAGATCTCCCAGCGCTGCAATTGCAGAGCCATATCTGGCGTAAACCTCCGAACCCGTGAGCGTCTGAGCGTTGTGAAAGGAAAACCCACCACCACCCAAGTACAGCGACACCTGGAGAGGACACAAACACACAATGCTACCAAGGTAACCAGAGGTGGTTTCTAAAGATCTACAAAGATAAAACATATTGAGGTATTGGTGTTTAGTATGCTTAGCTACTAAGCATGATGACATCGGGATCTTACCTGTCCCACCTCCCTCAGCTTCCCGTCTGAGCCTCGGTCCATGAAGAGAGGAGCTCCAACCAGCATGTCCAACAAACTGACGGGGGAAAAAAAGTAGAAAGATGACATCACAGATCACTGTCATCATTGGACGTCGTAATGATGACATCATTTAACACCATTATGATAACATCACAAACGCCTTCATCAATGAACGCTGTAAGGATGATGACAACGCAGAAGTTCTTACCAGAGGGTTTGGATTGGAAATAACATTTAATTTACAGAAATGTGTGGTTAGTTTTGTTTCTGTCTACAATCACGGACAAATAACAGTTCAAATATTCATACCGCTTAAACCATGGTTGTCTATCAGTGGGTAGGATATATTATGGGGTTACCAGTCAGTGGGAAGGATATATTATGCAGTAAGTGAACATTTAGTCCTGATGTTGATATTGGAAGAAAGAAAAACGTCAAACTCACCCGTCACTATTAATGTCGGTAGCAGCGACTGAATGTCCAAAGTAAGCAGCCATCTGGAAGAAGCAGAGACCTCATCAGATATAAAGTGCAGTATAAATTAAATGTATTATTATTATTATTATTATATCCTAAAGTTAGCTGATGCGGGCTATCAAAGCTTATTTTAGCTATTGTGAGCTATCATTGCTAACGTTATGGCTAAAGTTAGCGAATGTCAGCAATCATAAAGTTAGCTAATGTCAGCTATCATAGCTAACGTTTTCAAATTTTTGCCGTCATAGCTAACGCTAGGTCAGGTGTGGACATGGTTTTAGAACTCTTGGGATTTGATCTAAATGTAAGGTGCGCTATAAATTGGATGTATTATTATTATTATTTTAGGATCTCACCTGGGTTCCTGTGAAGTTGAACATGGAATCCATGTTGAGGCCGTTGAAGATGTTCACCTGAAACACAACGTAGCGAATTAAGGTTCAGTTCTGACGGTGGGGTGGCGGCGTTCTGGTCACATGATCATCAGACTTACGTAACCCAAAGCCTTTTTGCCACGAGGAACTCCGGTCACATAATCTGTGGAGGACAGAAGACAGAGGGTCTGTCTGCGTCTATTAATTTATTAATCTTATTTTAAAAATAAAAAAATAATAGAACAATTTAATAAAAAGGTAATAAATAACGACAACGTTACGACAAATAATGGAAATACAAAAAAATATATAAAATAATTCTTAGAATATTCAAATAAAGTAATCAATGATCCAAAAATAAATAGTAAGAAATAAACATGATACGTATATTATACAATAAATTAAAAATATGTAATTTACAAAAAAAATTCTCACCTTCTGTCCCGTCATCGTTGAAGTCTCCGACAGTCACGGAGTATCCTGGTGACACAAACGCACACACACTGAATTCTTCATCTGAACCCATTCTCCAATCTGTCATACTTAATAATAAAAACTATCTGTGCGTGTGTGTGTTGTTACCGAGATAACTGTCGTCGAACTGAGCGTTGGCTGACTTGGTGGCGAGTGTGTTTGCGTACGGGGTGATGAACTGTTGGTCAGTACGGGCGAAAATCTCTGAGACGTCATCGGAAATGAGCTGACCTGAAAACAGAGAGGAGAACTTAAGAGGAGGACAACGGGAAGAGGAGGTGATGAGGAGAGGGAGAGGACCACAGGAGTTCTTGTGTGTTCTTGCCATGTTCTACAACCAGTTTAGGAGAAAAAAAACAGAAGGACAACCTGAAGGATGAGATGTTTTTATTTTTTCTACAGGCTGGAGGAAAAAAACACTCAGGCTGTAATTAGAGGAACCATAGTAACGGTTTTAACGATGCTCTAATGAGAAACAGAGAGTGTGTGAATGTGTGTGTTTTTTTGTGTTCAGCTCACAGACTCCAAGTTAACCTTAGAGAGAACACAGGATATGATGTCACACAGACTTGATGACATCACACACACCGTCGTGTCTCATCATCTTATAAACTCTTATTTTGGTGAAGTTAACGGCGGTTTCCTGTCACTTTTGACCTCAGAGACTCACCCTGCCAGTAGAAGCTGCCGGGTCCGCCCACCACCACCCTGCTGTTCCTCTGAAACACACAGAGTTTGTTGCTTTATAGCTTCGCCGAGCCATCCGGAGAGGTCATAGGCCCCTTCTCTACACCGCCAGCATTTGGCAAGCTAAAGGGGCGTGGCCTTTTACATCTTTGTAAACTATGGATTAAGACGACTACAACAATCGACTACCTTTACTGGTACCATGGCGGACTGATCAGAGGGGTAGAAGCTCCTGGACCTGCCAACTGCTACTAGTTGGTCACCTTTACTAGCGGCTACAGGCTACTCAGCTTTACTAACTGCTACTTGCTCCTAAATGCTACTAGCTGCTTACTTTTACCACCTATTCCTAGCTGCTAACTACTACTAACTTCACGCTTTTACTACCTACTACTAGCTGCTTACTACTACTAGAACCTAACTTTTACTAACTGCTAATAACTGATATCTGCTACTAGCTGCTAAATTCTACTACCCACTATTAACTGCTACTCTTTGCTAACTTTTGATGGTTACTACTTGCTAATCGATGCTGGTTGCTAATTTCTTTTAGCTTCTAACTGCTACTAGTTACTGACTGTTACTAGCTGCCAATGCTCATTAGTAGTACCAGCTTTTTTAAAATGCTGAGTAAGCTGCAAACTGCTTCTAGCCGCTATTTAAATCTCTCACTGAGTTTCTGGGTATCCCACCTTCAGTAAGTCGACACTGAAGCCGGCCTGGCAGAAGCCCTGCCCCTCTGGAGAGTTTGCAGCTGGACAGGAAACAGAAAATTTAAATAAATATATAATATATACAATAAAGTTAATAAATAAATGTATTTTAATTGATCAGAAAGTCTGAGCGGAGCGGAACTAACAGGATCTGCAGGGCGAGTACTCGACCACTGTCCCTCCCTTCTTCAGGAAACACGTGCCAACCGGCTCCCGCTCGGAGTCCCCAAAGGTGGACCACTGATAGAGAGGGGCACAGGCCTGGAACCAGAACCAGAACCAACAGATCAGAAGAGGACTTGCTTGTATATGTGAGTGTGTGTGAGTGTGTGTCTTACCAGGATGTGTTCTCCATCAGACCGCACCGAGGCTCCGAACCACTGCTTGGACTTAAACTCCATCTGAACCCCAGCGCTGTTGATCCGGTCATCTGTCAGACAAACATTTCATTGTTGTTCATTATTGTTTAGAATGTTTTTTAATATTTACGGCAGACGTGATGCTCTGATCACAACCAACAGGACGCGAAATTCGGCCACCACCCGTTACGGCATTCACAGCCGACACGATAAGCTCCTCCCCCACTGTCACTCAGCGATGACAGACCATTATGTCCTACGACTCAAGAATTCCTTATTTCAAAAACCTGGAGTTTTTAAACTAGGCAGTTTCACTCCACAGCGTGAAATCAGCTTTTATTTGTATTCACTTTACATCTATCAAATAAGAACTGAAAAAAATAAAACTTTGCAGCATTCAGTATTCAATATTTGATAATTTTATGAAATTCGCAAAAATATTGTTGAATCCAAGAAGTGCTCCCATTTTTGAAATTTTTTTTTAATGTGTTGACAATTTTCATTCAAAACTTTTAATTACAATTTTTTTTATTTTAAACTAAAATTTGTCTACATTTTTTAAATTTTCAATTAAGCAAATTTCAAAAATGAATTTGAAATTTTCAATTTCATCTTTTTTTCCCCAGCCTTAAATGTTAAATTATACATTACTAAACTTTAAAATGAAACTTAAAAATTCATATTTTTGATTTCTGAATATTTTTCACATTCCCGTTCATAAGGTGGCGATAATGTGATTATGTCTGAGCTTGTAAAATTGAAATTTAAACTTTAAAATAAAATTTATAGTCTTTATTTTAAATGAAAAAAGCTGTCAGCAGAAAAACATGAACCTTTTTTTCTCTACATGACGTTCATTAACTCTGATTACATGTCAGTAATATAAATAATTTTATGATCCCCTTAACTATTATATATATATCTGAGTTTTCAGGAGTAATGACCCTCAGCCCTTTCACTTTTATACTCTGATTACATTTTAGATCTGGTACTTTTGCTCTATTGCTCCGGTAAAGAATTAATACTTGTACTAGAATAAAATATGGATAGCTTCTAAAAATGATTAAAAACTCCCGACATGTGACTCGGACTGGATTGGACCCGGCTGACTCATCCTGCAGAAGTTCAGCCGGAATAGGAACTCGTCGGATAAGAAGCGCCTGAGTATCTGCTGCGAGCAGACGGACAGGAAACGTCATGGTTTTCTTGGGAAACTCCGGCCTGATGAGACGGCTCGTCTGTGACGGACACACGGGGTGGATTGAGTCCTTTCCCACATTCTGCCCATTAATCACACGCTTGATCCCAGATCTGTGGTTCTGGTGCCAAGTGCTTGTGCCAGCTTAGCGGTAACCATAGCGACAGGCTCTTTGTTTTCCTGTTTGGCGATGGAGGGATGAAGTTCTAAAGAGATCTGAAACAATATCCTGCAGGCCTGTGAGAGGGTAGACCTTCACCTCATGATCCCCTCCAGATATACACCAATCAGCCATAACATTATAAGCACCTGTTCAATATCATGCATGTCAGCAAAGCAGCACCGGCCTCCAGCAAACCTCTGAAGGTGTGCAGGGGTGTCTGATACCAAGAAGTTGGCAGCAAATCCTTTAACTCCTGGACATTATGAGGTGGAGCCTCCGTGTATCGGACTTGTTAGTCAAGCATATTCTACAGATTCTGGACTGGATTGAGATCTGGGGAGTCTAGGGGCCAAGTCAACACCTTGAACTGGTTTTTGTGTTCCTCAAACCATTCCAAAAGCATTCCTGCTGTGTGTCAGGGAGCATTATCCTACCGGAAGAGGCCACTGCATTAGGGAATACAGTTTCCAAGAAGAAGGGGAGTTGGTCTGTAGCAATGTTTAGGTAGGTGCTATGTGTCAGAGGAACATCCATATGAATGGCAGGAATGGGGCAACTGAGGCTCAGGAGGTAGAGCGGTTGTCCACTTATCTGAAGGTCGGTGGTTTGATCCCCAGCTCCTCCGGTCCACATATTGAAGTATCCTTGAGCAAGATACTGAACCCCAAGTTACTCCCAATGGCTGTTCCACTGTTGTATGAATAATGGCGTAAATGCCTATCGCTACTGATGAGCCTCCCTGGCATGTCTTCTCCCCACAAAGCATCCTGGTACCATTTTGTCCCCAGGTTAGAGACTAGATAATATATAATATGTAAAATATAAAGATAACCAGAAAATCAATGTTATTCACTACACATGTCAGTGGTTATAATGTTATGGCTTGTTGTTATGGCTCCATTGTTCTGTTTTCACAGTGGATAGGATGATAAACACGTTGAAAAGTATCCGGATACTTATTGGTGTTGATATTTTCTTACACTCGGTATCGCTCCTGGATTGAGAGGGGAGAACCTGAACCAGTGGAGTCATTTCCTGTTTCACCCATCAGTTAATAACTTCCTGCTGGTCAATGATCCGGTAACGCTCTGGACCGCCGCTGGACCAACAAAGACCCCCTTTGTGGTGGCGGGCTGTAAGTAGTCAACTCAGCGGCAGCCAGAGGGAAGGACACGCGGAGAGGTCCTTCAGGGTTCTGCGTGATGTCAGAATGAAGCTGCTCGAATGTAAACATCCTGTTAAACATGAACTTCACCTTTTATGGACTCAGCAGGAGGCGGCTGTTGGATCAGGGTACAAGTTTCTGCAGAGCTGACTCCTCAAGCTGCATGAGTCATGTAATTAAAGCTCTGGGTAACGTCTACCGGTGGTTAAACGGAGACTAAGACGTGTTTGCTCTGAAATCTTTATCATGAAGCAACAAGTCCACTCCCAGAACCACGCAGACGCTGATATAGCAGCTGAGCTCACACCTGTGCCTCATGCACAACATACCGCCAGGAGTAACCACAGCAACGGAGCTCTGCCGGCCCCGGCCATAACATTAGCAACCCCAGCTAACCGCTGGTTTAATTGACTTTGACCAGAGCTCTTTTTCGAACAAAAGCTGTGGCTCAGTTCAGGGGCTGGATCCTTCGAAGGATACGGACTGAAAAGGCGTGGCAATCACAGGCCCATAAGGCCAACTGGAGTCCTTCGAAGGACGCAACCTAGTAAGGCGTGTTCTTTGTAGGTTGAGTTGAGTCCTTCTAACAGTTTGAAGACTGATAGGAAGAGTTTTCTGCCCCACTCAACTGAGACTGTAAATTCAACCATTGCTGTCAGGGCTGGTTCACCACCACATACCAGGACGTGTCTTGACCTGAGACCAGGCCCCATAGTAGAGCGCGGTCTCTACAAACTGTTACTAGAGAGTCCTGTGAGGAAACCCACTTGTCACTCAATGTTTTTGAAGTGGTACAGAATACATTTTCATGAAATACTTGAGGTCATCTCTTCTTCTGTGGTTTTTTTTATATGATTCTCCTCATAAACCGACTCTAAACGGAACCAGGACACACTGTAGCCAGTTAGCCCATCAGCCTCACTATTTAATCTGCTGCTGTATCAAAGGTGGTTAGGCCTGCTAATGCTAACACAACATCTCACTCCTTCAAACAGAAGGAACGTCCTCAGTCAAACTGGACAATCTGAAAGGCACGTCACAGCGCCCAAAGCTTTGTCCACATGAAGCCGCTTAACATTAGCACGACGAACGGAGAAACATTTTCACTGCACCTCAGTACCTGAACAATGCCTATATAACATCCTGAGAACACCTGGACAATGTCACGACAACACCTGAATAGGACCGGTATAACAACGGATAACATCTCAACCACCCCCGGATACCATCTTGACAAAACATGGACAATGCCTAAACAAAACTAGGATATTGTCTTGACATCACCTGGAGAACACCTACACTAAACATTGGCAACACCTGGACAACGTCTCGACAACACCCGGACAACGTCTCGACAACACCTGGACAACGTCTCGACAACACCCGGACAACGTCTCGACAACACCCGGACAACGTCTCGACAACACATGAACAATGTAGCAAAAAATCTGGAGAACATCACAACAACACCTGAAGAAACTTTCAACAACACTTTGACAAAATCTCCACAACACCAGGATAACGTCTCAATAGCACCTGGAGAACAATCGACGACACCTGGAGAACACTCGACGACACCTGGAGAACACTCGACGACACCTGAACAATGTAGCCAAAAAATCTGGAGAACGTCTCAACAACACCTGGACAACATCTCCACAACAACTGGATAACGTCTCAATAGCACCTGGAGAACACTCGACAGCACCTGGAGAACACTGGACAACACCTGGAGAACACTCGACAACACCTGGAGAACACTCGACAACACCTGGAGAACACTCGACAACACCTGGAGAACACTCGACAACACCTGGAGAACACTCGACAACACCTGGACAAGTCTGCTACCACATCTGGCCAGCTTCTTCACCAGGCCTTGACAACTTATTGGCAACACCTCAATAACATCTGGACAACGCCACAACAGATGCCTTAACAACACCTGGACAGCGCCTAGGCAACACCTAGACAGCATCTCGACAACACCTGGACAAGCCTCAACAACGCCTATGGATTCTATGTGGTTGCTATAGGCTTATGAACGGACCTGTTCTTCTCAGCAGGACCTCAGACCAACGAGTAGAGGTTAAAGGAAGACTTTCTTTACCTGAGTCATCAAACTGAAGCTGCTGACAGGCAGAGGAGGTGTTCCAGGGACAGCTGAAGACTGCCCCCCTCTCCACCACATGTCCCGAGGATGACGAGTTGGCCCTAGGAGCTCCAATCAGAACGTCAGACCTGAGGAGAGAAGAGTTGTTTAGGGCCACATCATTATGTCACACAGACACTAGAGCTATGTCATTGCCTCACAGAGGAACTACAGCCTTGTCATTACAGCACACAGGCACTAGTGTGGCCGGAACCATGTCAGGTTCTACTGTCTGCTGCTCTCTGATATAGAACCTGATGAGATCAGATTCAATGAAGTTTCTTTTCATACCTGCTGGTTTTACTTCTGAACACAACAAAGAAATAAAGCTGTGGTGAGGCTTCAGAAAGGTCCAGGTCTGAGAGATTCTGCTGATTATAGGTCTCTGATTCACCCAGACTGAGTCAATGTGCTAGTCGGACAACTGAAAGACGAGTCATGTGATCCTGAAAAACATGTCTGAGCCCAAAATGAGTCTGGTTGACAGTACCAGTACAGAATGTTTCACTCTAGAACCCTGATTGTTTCACTATATGAACCCCGATTGTTTCACTATATGAACCGGGACAGTTTCACTATATGAACCGGGACAGTTTCACTATATGAACCGGGACAGTTTCACTATATGAACCAGGACTGTTTCACTATATGAACCGGGACAGTTTCACTATATGAACCGGGACAGTTTCACTATATGAACCGGGACAGTTTCACTATATGAACCCTGTTTGTTTCACTATATGAACCGGGACAGTTTCACTATATGAACCCTGTTTGTTTCACTATATGAACCAGGACTGTTTCACTATATGAACCCCGATTGTCTCACTATATGAACAGGGACAGTTTCACTATATGAACCCCGTTTGTTTCACTATATGAACCCTGTTTGTTTCACTATATGAACCCGTAAGTTTCACCATGTAAAACCTAGGTGGTTTCGCTGGATGATAATGGACTATTTCTCCGTGTGAACCTGGACCGTTTTTCTGTGTGAACCTGGACTGTTTCTCTGCTTGAATTTGGACTGTTTCACTTTGTTAACCTGGACTGTTTCTCTGTGTGAACCTGGACTAATTAGTACTTCACTGTATGAAAGACGTTCCTCGTCAGAATGAATATCAAACTTACAATCGAAGAGCGTTAGCAGGAGATCTTCATCAGATCGTTCGTGTCCTCTAGGATCAGGGTTTCGAGAATATCCTTCAATTTCATGTACTTTTTAACAGTTTCAAGACTTTTTACCTCCGAGGTCTATCATCATCTTACCTCTGGTCGTTGAGGGGCTTGAAGAAGTCCACCGAAAAACCGAAATAGCTCTGCTCCGGTCCGGAAAACACGGAAGGTTTGTCCACATCCAGGTTGAAGGACAAGGAGCGGCGGACGATCAGAAAGAGGAATACCGAGACAGCTGCGCCTCCTCCAGCCATGACTGCTGCGGAGTCCCGCTGGTTAGCCGACAGTTAGCTCCGCGTGGATCCGCCCACAGAGTCACTTCTACTGTTCAACCAGCCTCAGTCCTCACCAAAGACCAAACTAGAACTCTCAAACCAGGTTTCCCCTCTTGCACACCGCGCCGGACTGACCCGGTTCTAGCGACAGGCCGTTAACTTGTTTCAGCCGCGGAAAACAGGAAGAAACAGTGTAGGGAAGATGCCGTGAATGCGTCAAGGCACGCTAGCTGTACCAACTGAATGTAGACGGTGCGTTCAAATGCTATAAAAAATAATCGGATAAATTAACTTCAAATGGAGAAGTTGACGTAAACTCATCCTTTTATCAGAAACAGGGCAAAACACACCTTTCGATTTTTTTTTCATTCATTATCTTCTTCAATGCTGCGTTCAAACAAATGAACTATCTTCAACAGTTGGCTCGTTTTTTTTTATAAGAGCAGGAGAAAACACGAGGAAAGGTACGAGAGAGGCAGTGAACGCGTCACAACACGGTCGCTTCAACAGCTGACAGGTAAATAGTGCGTTTCGTCCAAGCCAGTATAATCGGAAAAATTACTTTCCGTTTGGGGAAATTTATGTCAAGGTCTTGTTAAATCCGGAAAAAAAACAACATCAACAATAAATTGAAATTCAACAACAAGCTCCGTGAATAAAATCACTAACTTAAGCGGTATAAATGTGATGAGAAACAAATAACGGTGGCAAAAACAGCATTTTTTTTATTGTATAGCTTGTTTCTTTTTTACCCCTGAGACAAACATAATAGGTTTTTTCTAATTAAGCGGAAATGACAATCCTGAATGTAATGGGACAATAACATATTTTAAATACCTTTGAATCTTATGTAATCAACAACATTTTATTTTAAAGTGAGGCCACAGACATAAAACACTAAAGATCATGAACAGACTATAGTTTGGAGCTCAATGTCACATCTAATGAAACATCCCAGGGGAGCCTGAACGCACAAAAAATAAATAAATCAACACATAATATCCGGTTAATCCCTTTCAAGAGAAAAGCATTCCCGCTGATCCGATGGGGTAGTTCAGGGAGTGAGCTTTACCTTTCAAACACAAGATGATAAAAAATACTAATAATCATTCAAATATAACACATAGTTAAACTTTTGGGTTATGGCTCTTCCCATTTAGGAAGTATAAGCTACTGTAAATTGGTTTCACCTGCTATGGTTCAAATGACGGTGAAAACAGCTGGACAACCCCCAAAAAGGTTCTGGTACTGCCTAAAGATGAATTATTTGTCTTTCCTCATCCCTCCTTACTGATTTTTCTCTAGTTTTGCATTTTTTTTCTCTACTGGAAGCATGAAGCAGCACCTGCAGCTCATTTAGGTTGCACAGGTAGTCCAGTTCCACCAAGAAGGAAAATCCAGACCTGCCATATCAAGAAAGCTTTCCTGTGTCTCCCACCACAGCCTCTGGGATGTGGAGGATATACGAGAAGATTGAACATTACACTCGGAGAGCCGGACAGGACCTGAGAATGACAACAACCCAGCATTGGGTGAACTCTATGCTGCCTGCAGCATCATCCAGCATGACTGTTTTGGCAATGCGTCAGCGATTGTCAGGGGAGGCAGATACTTGAAGGGTCGCACAGTTACCCTGACTGCTGTTAGGTACCAACATGAAACCCTCAGACCCATTGTCAGACCTTATGCTGGTACAGTTCACACTGGGTTCCTCCTGATGCCGGACAATGCTCGGCCTCATGTTGTCAGAATGTGTAGGCAGCTCCTGGATGATGAGGGCATTGATGCCATTGATTGTTCCTCACGTTCCACAAAAGATCCAGTTCTGGGAGGAGGTGCCCCAGGATACCGTCTTCTGTCACGTAGGGAGCATACTCAGATGTTGTCAGGAGTGCCTAAAGGCACGTGAGGTCCAAGCACACTCCTGAGCCCCATGATGAGTTGAAATGAGATGAAATTCACTCCAGGTGGATCAGACCTTGACTTCAGTTTTTCACTTTGATTCTAGATGTGATTTTGAATTCAGTCCTGAATGGGTTCATGACTTCAGTTTCCTTCGACCGTTCGTACGTCATTTTGTTCCAAACAAATTTTTTATTTTATTTATTATTTATTTTTACTTTTTTTTTATTGAACCTGATGTTTCTGTGTTGTATTTTATTTTTATTTCATCTATATTTACAAACATTTGCTTCTGAAAAAGCATTTAGTAAGTATTCATTTACAGATAGCAAACTCTCCAACTTGCCAAAACAAATAATTTAATAAAAGTAGATGCTCACATGTGAAGATCATTCATCCATCGATCTACTTCACCTTGTAACCCAGAACTTTTAATAATATTTAGTGTAAATCATGCTATCATGCTTTTATTTTGAAGGACATAGTTTGTGCTTTCCTGTTTTCATGTGTTTGAACATGAAGAGCCATAAAATTCATAGGGTTATGACATAAAATTCCGACACCCAGGACATCTGTCAGACAGACAGGCGTCACCTAAAACCCCAAACACTCCTTCCTGATTTTATTTCCAACAGTTTGAATGTGTCATAACTTCATCTATTATGCAGGACATAAACCATAAAATAAACAGTTGTTGTAGTATGCTAACAGATTTATAGGCTATTCAGAGATTTTATTGTAACCACTGATGATCTGGTTACCATGGTTAACTGTCAGGGGTTGTGATATATTCTCTGGTTACCATGGTTACCTGTTAGTGGGAAAGATATAATACATAGCAGGTGAAGTTGATCTTGGAAGTCGGAAAGTGGGAAAAATGAGAGATTTTGAAAAGGACCACATTGTGATGGCAAGACAACTGGGTCAGAACCTCTCCAGAATGGCAGGTCTTATTGGATGATTAGAACCTACCAAAGAGGCCTAAGGCAGGACAACCAGTGTCATTGATGGTCGTGGGGAGTGATGGTAAACCCAAGTGTATGATCCTACAGAGGATCTACTGCAGCACAAACTTCTGAAAAAGTTAATGTGTCTTCGGATAGTAGGTGTCCGAAAAACAATGACGTCTCACGGATGTTTTGGTTGCACAGAGCACCTACACAATGAGGCAGGTGGTTATAATGTTATGGCTGATTAGCATATATCATCTTTGGACAATAAAAAGGACCAAAAAGGACAAAATGTGAAAGTAAATTAATGAAGTTACAACAGGTTTGGAAAAATGAGCTTCACTAGATCTAGAACTGTTATCCCTCCCTCCCACACCCCTCATTTGATGTTTGATGGTGTACAGGGACCTGGTTCAGACCTGGATCGGGGCCCGGTTCTTTTGTTTGTGTGCTGCAGCAGCTGAAGGCTTTTAGTCTTATTTGGCAATAATCTGCTCTGAATCTCTGCTACAATGAATGTTCTCTAAAGAATGTGTGTTAGGTTCCCCCACTCCTCTCAGGGAGGGGGGAGATGTTTCATGTGCAAGAATTAGGGAGAGGGGGGGGGTTACTTCTGTGTTTGTGTAAGACCTGTAATGGACTTTGGGTAAGTCGGAACTACGTTCCACGTAAACCAGAGACGCTGCTGAGGTCATCATCTGACGATTGTTACCTTAAATAAAAACCGTTAACACCCAAATGGATTTAAAAACATCCAGAACAAACCAGAACCGACACCTACAAACCAGAACAATAGGCCCATCTATCACAGCGGTGTCAGATTGGCTAACATCAGCTAATGGTAAGTTAATTAGTGATGTCATGTTGAGTGGAAACCAGGAATGCTTAAGTTAGCCTCAGCCGGAAATGCTATACTTAGCTTCAACCAGAAATGCTATAGTTACCTTCAATGATAAATGCTAAGGTTGGTGTCAACCGGAATTGCTAACGCTAGCCCCAACAGGAAATGTTACAGTTTGTTTCATCTAGAAATGCTAACCTTAACTTCAAAATCATCCAAATTCATGTTGGCTAGCTTGATCAAGTTGTGTGGTTAAGAAATGCTACAATTACCTCATCTATCTGAGTGGTATTAGTTTTGCTTACATTAGTTAACTTTAAGTTAGCTGGCAATGTTAGCATCAACATCATCTGAACTAATGATGAAAAAAGAGGTATTAGTGGTATTACCAGACTGGTATTAGTGTGGCCAACGTAATCTAGTCTGTAAAAACTTTTATTTAAAGATATACATAATTTTACCTCACAGCATTAAAGATATAATCTATTAATTATCAATAAAATCAGAGATTTTAGCTCATTAATCTGAATATTATCAGTTTGGATTACATTAGCGGAAGTGATGATAGTTAGCATGGCCTAGTAGTGAGGAAAACGTAACCAGAAGTGTTAATGTTAGCCTCAATCAGGAATGCTGACATTAGCTTCTACATCATCCGAACTAATGTTAAAAAAATAAATAACTTGGCACAAATGCTACAACTAGCCAATCTAGTTGAGTGGAATTAATTTGGCCAATGTTAGCTACATAATGTTAGTTAGAGAGGCCATGATGTGCAGTAATCTCTCTAATGCAAAACATCAGCTTCAATCAGAAATGCAAATATTAGCCTCAAAATCAACTAAACTAATGTTAAACTAGAAAGAGCACTCAGAGCGCGCAAACCTCCGCCAAGGCACTACAGTATCTAAAGGTTAAGGAAAGAATTCTCCATTAATGTCTGAGTTATTGCCAGCCTCTAAATCTACCGACAACTCCAACAAACTCCCTGAGTATCTCTCAAATACTTTGTAGCTGATCGTCTCAGCGCCTTGAACTTCAGCATCTCTGTTTAGCCCATTGAGCCCCGAGCTCCAACCCCAAATGAACATCAAAGGAACTCCTGAAACTCACCACCAAGCTCCACCCCAAAGAAAGATCAAAGGAATCAAAAGATCAAAGGCAGCAAAAGCTACATGTCAGTACTCAAAACGGCTTATAGTTTTATTTTATTTCATTTAAAAACACGTAATGTCAGCCAAATTTGATAAAATTATTAATTAAATCTACCACTGGGTAAAATTTCATGCAAATCTGTCCTGTGCTTTCTCCGTAATGCGGCTCACAAAAAAAAACGACAATTAGACAAACGCACAGGAGTGAAAACATAAACTTCTTGGCGGAGGTAAAAAGAGGTATCCGAGTGTTATTAGCTTAGCTAACATTAGTTTACTTTATGTTGGTTAGCAAGGCCATGCTGCAGAAAATTTACCAGAAATGCTCATTTCAGATTCAACCAGAAATGTTTTGAGTTTGAGAGTTTTAGACTTCCAGCTTCATAGCTTTCATTCTTCTGTTTTTCCACTGTATAAATAAAGTTATCTAATTTGAACTGATTTTATTTTATTGGACACTGACACTGAAGACCAGACTCTCTAAAAACGTGCTGCTGCCCCCTACTGGCTGATTTTCTCTCCGGTTTTATTGAGTACTGAGCTGATCAGGTTGAATATATTGTTCTAGGAACCAGGTCCAGATGACATTTTGACTTATAGTGGGTCGGTCAACAAAATAATCACAAAGTTACACTAGAAAATTGAATTTCTTGAAATACCGACGATACAAACTCCACACAGAAAAGTCCCAAGACCAGAGGTGGATTTGAACCTAGAGCCGTCTTGGTGATGTGGTGAATTTTATGAACCCATAAAAAAAAAAAAGACTTAACATCTTTAATTAGAATAAAATTCTAATAAATTTTTCAAATTTCACAACTTATTCCAACTGATTAATTGGAGCATGCTTGAGTAACTTGCTGCTACATTTACTAGTTAGTTACATCCTTTGCAAACATGCCTAGAGAACTCAAAAATGATGAGTTTGATCAAAGACAAAGAGAAGCAAAAAGTTAACTGGCCGTCAACGTTTTCACTGTGATAGAAGTTCTAAACCGATTTCACGTTTTCACCCATCAATTTAATGAATGGATGTGAACCATGAATCACCACCAGACACACAACAGTGGAATTACAGCAGAGTATTAACACATATACCGTGAAAATAATCCCAAAATATAGATTCCTGCACTTCCCCAGCTCCACAGACCCATTAAGATTTATACGAGTCCCATTTAATGCCTCATCCATTGAGAGAAAAACCCGATTAGAACAGGAAACATCAAACAGTTTGATGGTATAACAATATGAACGAGTCTCGCTCATTCAGTTCCCTGTCTTCAAAGTTCAGAAAGAGAGCGAGTGCTCAGTCTGAGTTTGATGAAGGTTTTTATCAGGTCTTGTCGTCCTCCATGGATCTCATTAAAGACAGAAGTACCACCTGACCTACAGCGTCAGTCTCCGCTGGGCCGAAACCAGCACTTCCTGTCTGATCCAACGACCATCTGCAGGGCTACCTGTAAGACATTTCATTTGATCACTATTATACTTTTATAATAATAATAATAATAATAATAATACATTTAATTTATAATGCACTTTACATTTGGATCAAATCTCAAAGTGCTACAAAGCAAAAGCAGATAAAAGCATCAATAAAAAATAAAATAATAACTATATAAAAACCTTACCAAAAACCAGCAATGTTAATTAAGGTTATAGGTTCTGCTAAAAAGGAAAGTTTTAAGTCCTTTTTTAAATGTGTCAGTCGTCTGTGGAGCC
>VRLP01007224.1:0-23074 GCA_009660295.1 Lophius piscatorius | reverse complement strand
CAAACACAGATGCCGAGGGAAGATTGATTCTTGGTGATGCCCTTTGTTTTGCACAAGAAATTTATAACCCAAAATATCTAATGGATTTTGCTACACTTACAGGAGCTATAATTGTTGCTTTAGGAAGCACTTATTCAGGTGTGTTTTCTAACAACAATGAGTTGTTTGAAAAAATTCAAAAAGCATCAGATATTTCCAAAGATGAGATATGGAGAATGCCATTAGATAATTTAACAAGAAGAAAATTAAAAGGTGATGCTTCAGATTTATTGAATCATATTAAGTTTGGAAGTGGATCTGTTCTGGCTGCCGTTTTTCTTGAAGAATTTGTTAAGAAAGAAACAAAGTGGGCACATTTTGATATTGCAGGTATGATGGAAGGCCCACAATTGAGTGGCGTATATGGAGATTATGCACAGGGAAGACCTACTGTGTTGTTATGTGAGTTAATGAGTTTATTATCTAAGGAATAATAAAAATTATTTACTTAAATTTTTTTATTATTATTTTAGATAGTAATTTAATTTTAATGGTTGGGTTAGGTCTGCTACCGTTTTGAGTAATTAAATCCTCTGAAATACGTGATATAACTTTTATTTTCTGATTATAACAACAAACAGGATAATATTATATTCTTCTGTACCTGCAATACATTAAAAATTTGTGTAGAATTTTATTGTATTTCACTATATATAGAAAGACTTAACTTTTAATATAGTATATTACAAGTCAATCTATTCAATATGAACGTATAATTGCATCAAGTAATTACTATATACAAATTATAAATGATAAACAATATTGATTATTCACGATTCTCATTTTATATTAACTTTTAAAAAAATTTTTTTTCTGTCTATTTTTAAATTTTTAATTCATATTTCTCTTGAATATTGATATTAGATAGAATCATGAAATGTTAAATAATAAAGATATTAAAATCTAATTGAGGATGAGAAGAAGGTTATAACACACACCATTTTCAAAATCCAAATGTTCTGGATCATAAGATAAATGTGATTGATGTCTATGTGTATCGGTTAATACAGATTATTTGTATTTTAAAACTAATTATATCTAATTGTAGCGATCCACAATTGGTTGGGCAGTTGATAATAATTAATTCTGGATTACCAAAAGACTTGGGAAATAAACATAATTTATTTAAAATATATATTAATATATTATTTCATTGATATATCACTTTTGATTCATTATCTAAAATAAGAATCATTCAGAATTTTAAATCAGAAGTTTTACATTTTAACCGGGATATATGCAATATATTCCATATAATATTTATTTATTTTTCTTTTTAAATATATCATATTTTGATATAACCAATCATTTGTTAGATGATAGTATTTTCATCGTTTAATTGATTCATTTACACTTTTTTTATGAATTCTCAAATACTTTGTAATCCATATAATTCACTGGGTATATATGTTAATACCCTACAGTTGTTGTTATTCAATAAATTAAATAAAATAAAGTTTGAAGTTATTTCATTTTTGATGTATTTTTTAATAACATTTTAATTGTTATCAAAATAGTTATTCTAATTTATTCGGGCCTGGTAAAATTGATTGTTCAGAATACACGTATATAACCTACTAACTAATTTTGTTTTATTAATTTCATTTTATTTTGTGTTCTAGGCAATTAAATTTTGCGTATAATACATATTTCCAACTCCACATCAGCGGAATTATAATATCCCATTTGAATAATACAGTCTAATTTATACATTATTATAGATGATAATAAATATTATATAACATCAAAAGATATTTTCTGTAAATTATGAGAATTAGGAATATTCAGGATTTCTTTAAAAAAAGATGTAACTAAGCCAATCAGATGAATAAATAATTATTTACTTAATGTTTGATCGATTACAATAGAATATGACATATCTGAAAATAAAGATAAATAAATATTATGTTTTTAGAAAATAATACTTTCATTTCTAATACTTGAAATCAACATATTCGTAAAAGGTTTAAAGGATATTATACCTGGCAAATATTTTGAAATAGCAATAATGTCATAATACAATAAAATTTAAGATTCTCTATCTAGCACCTAATTTCTCCTGGCTTTTTCTTTGTAAAATTCCTAAATTTAAAGGGACAAATACAAAAAATTTAATATTTTATTCTTTTTTTAATAGCAATCGGTCTGAATAAACCATGAATTATTACGCTGCTAGATATAATTTATATATGACGAATATTTATAAACTATTATATTTCTATATAAACTATATATACTTCGACATTTAATCATCATTTTTGTATTTAAAATAAAGAAGAATAAAATATTATATCTTTGATAATTATTTATTATTCTAATAAAATATTTTTTTAAATATAAATATATGCTTATTACATCAAATGACATAACAATAAAACTAACATATAATTTATAAATGATTATAAATAATTTATAGTATTAAACACATTAAAATAATATTAAGTTATATTTTATTTGTATAATTATTTTGTATATTTTCTTTTTATAGAAATCTTTAAAATCGAAATATATATATGTCAATTTTTTTAGAATATTAAATATTTTATCTTTTCCCTCCTGACAACTCCTTTTAAAAAAATATTATATACACCCTATGGATTGTTTCTTTCTTACAATTACAATTCTTGGTGCATTTATTATGGTGTTTGGATTGATATCTTTGTTTATAAAAGAAAAGTTGTATATTTCTGAAACTCTCGTAGCTACAGTATTTGGTATCATCATTGGTCCATATGCTCTTAAGGCTGTTCCAATTGATAGCTCCTATACCATTAATTTTTCTAGAATAGTTATTTGTATGCAGGTTATTTGTGTTGGTATGATTGTTCCTAAAACTTATTTAATAAACGAGAAACGGAGTCTTATGATGTTTTTAGTTCCAATTATGATTATTTCTTATATAATTTCTTCTGTAGCTATACATTATATATTGGGTTTGAATTGGTTATACTCTTTTATAATTGGAGCATTTGTAACTCCAACAGATCCAGTCTTATCTTCTACTGCATTAAAAGGAAAATTTGCCAATAGATATGTTCCACAGCATTTACGAAATTTGTTAACAATAGAAAGTGGTGCTAATGATGGTCTTGGGTTTCCTATGTTGACACTTCCATTATATCTTTTGGGTTACAGTAAAATTACCAAAGCTCTTTATATGTGGGGATTTAGAACTTTATTTATAGAAGTTTTTATAGCAATACTTATTGGTATTTGCATTGGATATATTAGTAGAAAAATACTTTACTTCAGTGCTGAAAGAAAGTTGATTGATAAAGAATCTTTTTTGTCTTTTCTGATTGCATTGACATTTTTTACTACTGGATTTACTGCTATTTTTAGTTTGGATGATATATTAGCATGTTTTATCACGGGGATGGTATTTGCTTATAATAGAACATTGGTGAATGATATAAAAGATAGTCATCTTTACGAAGTAATTGATTTATTGTGTAATCTTTCATTTTTCATATTCTTTGGTGCATCTATTCCTTTTGCTCAAATAAAATTGAAATATATTATAGTTGGTATTGTACTCTTATTTTTTAGAAGATTACCTGTTGTACTTGCATTTAAAGAATTTGTACCACAACTTTTTAATTATAAAGAAGCAGTCTTTGCTGGTTGGTTTGGTCCTATAGGTGTAGGTGCTGTATTTTTCGCATATCATACTCAACATGAAATGGAACACTTTGGTAAAAAATTTATAACTTTACATAACACATTCTATGAAGAAATAATACCTATTATTTATACAATTGTTATGTGTTCTATTATTGTACATGGTATTACTGCACCAATCATGCATATTCACCTGAAAAGAAAAAAAGCTAATACCATAACTGAAATATCAGAAAGTGAATATACAGAATTTGAAGATCAATCTATGTTGCAACAATAAAAAGGAAAATAGTTAATAATCCGTATAAAAATTAATCAATCAATTATTTAAATCAGTGTGAGATTAATTCACATTTTCGGATCATTAAATAAAATATTACCTAAAAATATTTTATATTCAAATTTTAACAGAGAAAAATAATAATTTATTCTTTTTAAAATTTCTATTCAGTTATCGTTTATTTTTCGATACCATTTTAATTATATTCAAAATCTTCTGTTAAGTAATGATAGGTTCAATATTCTGAGATTATTGGTTCATCTAAACACGAATAATTTGTATTAACTGATTTTGTTACATATATACATTATTATTACTTTATATTTCAGAAGGTAAATTCTTTATTTTTGGTTAAACTATCGTTATAAAGATTTCATAATATGATATATATAACAAACTTAATTTCTTTCATTTAAATATTTGATGTACATTATTATATCTTTAATAGATTAAATAGATATTCTGTCGTATTGACATAGGTGAATTTTTTCTTTTTATAAACATTCTAATTTTATTAAGATTTTAACAACTTCCATCTTAATATATTTGTATAACTAAACATAATTTAACTAAAGATTTATCAATCTGATATATTTCTTGTTCATTGCTAATTTTAAGAATAATATTTTTTGTTGAAAGAATTTGATGTATAATCCAATAATTTTAATATTATTCTCTTTTACAAGAATTAAAGATTTAAATTATAAATGCCATATGATAATGTTTTTTTAAGCAATATTTTATTTATAAAAATATGAATTAATAAAATTTAGTAATTATTTACAATAAAAGCCATTCTTCTCCTAATAAAAACAAAATATATTTTGATAACAAACTAACATTTAATAACACTTTTTTATGAAATTATCATAATTTATCATTCCTTCAGCATTTGGTCCTAAAATATTCACCACTTCTTCTAATTCCTCTTCTGTAAATTTTTCTACTCCACCTATCAATATATCCTTCAATACTTTTATATCAATAAAACCCGTATTTTCCGGATCAAATGTTTTAAATGCTTTTTTTATATCTTCTTTAGAAATATTATTTTTTACCATATCCTTTGATATTTTTTGAAACTCTGAAAAAGATAGCTTATCCCCTTCTATCTCAGATAATATTTTTTCTACATCATTATTTGTTACAGTATGTCCTAAATGACGAAGCATATCAGCAAGATTTTTTTTCTCAACATAATCATTATGTCCTTTGGTAAACAAACGAAATATTTTTAATTCTTTTTCTGATGATGTCATGGGGTAGATATTTTGTTTTTATTTATTTATAAAAAATTTCTATATTTTTCATCAGAAAAGAAATAGAAATTTATATAACAAAAGAAACTTTCTTTAAACAGAAATTATTTTAAAGTTTAAAATTATCTTAAAATGATAATAAAAATGATAAATTGTAATAAAAAAATTAATTTCCATATATTATATCATTATGATAGTAAACAATAAACAATACAAAGAAAATATAGAACAATAATAATAAACAACAAAAAATATTAATAAATTACTTTTCATTTAATTTATCATTTTTTACAAAAAAACATTTTCTTTATTTTACTGCCGGCATTTTAAAAACCACTGCTCGATTTTTTCCTACTTGAAATTCCGCATAATGATTTTCCTCATATGTACAACACCCAGAAAAAAATCCTCCTACAAAAACATTCCACCCTGTTCCATATGTTTTTTCCATTTTTTTATAGATATCATTTGTTAATTTTTTTATATCTATTTCTTCTATAACACCTTTCTTCTCTTTAATATTTTTCAAAATTTTTTTTTTTATTGTTTCTTCCATAGTCTCACTCATTTCACAATTTAAGATTTTTATTAACTCTTCCATAGGATCTACAGTCTTTTCTTCTTTGATAGACGATTTTTCAGACATGCTCAAAATAATAAAATATCTTTAAAAGGATGGAAGTAACCAATAAGAATTATCTCCTTTTTATTTCATTTAAAAAAGATTAATAGATATTTTAAATAAAATACAGCAGTAAATTGATATGACATTCATTTTTCTAAAAGATTTTAAAGAAATAATTTATCAGATTATTAAGAGATTTTAAAGAAATAATTTATCTTCTTATAAATATTAAAACATAAATTTACCTTTCAAAAAATAAAAAATATGTCTTTTAAAATAACATATTTAAAATATATTTTATTTCTTTAACAATACATATCCATCTTTAAAGCATTCTTTATCCATTTCCAATAAACTTCTTGTTTTCCAATTATATCCACCATCAATATAATATACACGTCCTTTGATAGAATTTATTTCCATTGGTATTCCTCCAAATATAAAACTCATAACAAATTTATCTTTAAATTCTTTTTCATTTACATCACAGAAGATATAATGTCGTGTAGTATATTTTTTATAATCTATAATTTTTAATTCATCTCTGTTCATAGCGAATAATGTAACAGCATAATCTATTTTTATATTATTCATTTTTTTATTGTAACATAACGATTGTATCTCTTCTGCTACTTTAAAATTCTTAAATTGATTTAAATCTATTAATTCACTGTGTATGTCAGTTCCATCCAAATTTCTACACATAATATATCCAATGGTATTGTATATATCAGTACCTTTGGTTATTATATTCACTTTTAATTTTTTTCCACGAAATAAATTATAAAGTAATCTTGACATATTGTATGATAAAATACCAGCTAGGATTTTTTCTGGTGGACCTAAAAAATTGGTAATTCTGCTGAGTAAAGCCTTTCTTTTTTCGTAATTGAATTTTTTAAGAGGTTTTTGCGGCTCAGAGGAATTTATACTTTTTGAAGATGTATCACTTGTTTTTGATGTTATTTTATTCTCACCATTTATTATATTTCCTTTATTCTCTGTATTTATTATGTTTTCTTTTTTATTTTGTTTTTCTTCATTTATTTCTTCAATAATTAATTTATTCTCTGTATTTATTATATTATCTTTAATATTTTCTTTATGTTCAATATTTATTATATTTTCTTCGATCTTAAGTTTTTTTGTATTCTCTTTTTCTGTTTCTACTATTGTATCACTTTCTGCTAAATCAACATTTTCTATTACAGTAAAAGAAAGCTCCAAATTTTTATTATTTTTTTCATCTGTCATAGATAATATTCCATTGGTAGAATCTATATTTTTTAGTTTCCCAAATAAAACTTCTTTTCCGGTTATTACTTTTATTCTTTCACCGATAAATCTTTCCATGGGTGATAATAAAAAAAATCATATAAGAATTATTTTATAAATTTAAGCTTGTGAGCCATTCAGAAATTAAAAAGTAAAATTATATATTTATATTTACATATTTTTTATATTTTAAAATAATCATAATTTTTTTAACATGACACCATTATTGACTTAAAAATTTATACTCATTTAGTATATTTTTTACTTTTCATGTTAAAAATTTTTATTTTCTAGGAATTTTTTGAATTATTTTAATGTAACTTTTATATTTGTAAATATCATGACTAATACCTTTTTTTCAGTCCCTTATAAAAAAGATTAATTATATGTTATAATTTTAAATTCTTTAACAACACTTTCATCTAAAAATTTTCTATTTCTTCTTTATCTCACATTTCAATAAGACAAAAAAGGCATCGTCAGCATTTTTACAAATTTTATCAACAACCCATTTGAAAATATTATACGTTCTCTATTAAACTTTCTCTTAGATACAAAAACTCTCATATATTTCTACTACCATATTTTTACCACCTATTTTTTATTAGAAGTTTAGTTAATTTTTTCCTTAAAATTAAACATACTGTATTTATTATATAATAAAAAAACATGGTATTAGTGTTCTATTTGTTTTAAAGAAATATTTTAACATCACTTATAAATTATAATAAATATTATATTCAACCCATAGTTTATATTTTCAAAACAGCTATTTTTTCTTATACCCATGATATGATAGCATCATTTCCTATTCATATACATCAAAATAAAATAATCCTAAACCTTTTCTTTTTATTATACTTTTTACGTATCTTATTTTCTTTTTTTAACTCAATTCCTCATTAAAACCAAAATCATTTAAAAGGTTTTATATCAAGTAATTTACTATTTTCGAAGTTTATAATACACTTTTAAAAATAATATGAAAGACATGTTTAAAAAATTATAATATTACCTATTTATTTTCAAAATATCAGTTTATATGAATTATAAACAAAAAAACTTTTAATAGATAACCATCGTATTAAATCATTAATTTTTTATATTTTTATTATTTGAAGATAAAAAAAGAAGAATATTAGGAATAATGTTTTAAGGTATGGGGTCTTGATTTTTATTTCATTCAATAAAATCGTAAATAATCTCTAATTCCTTTAAATAAATTCATTCGATCACAATAAAAATATACTTTATTACATTCAAATAAATTTTATAATGAAATAACTTATAAATTATATTTATAATAATAATAAATATAAATATAATTTACATACTCAACTAACTTTTATTTTACTTAACACCTTCTAAAACAATATTAAAATCTTCTATAGAAGATGTATTATTCATATTATCTTCTTCTCTCCAATATCCCTCATCAAATACTATATCTGGATATATTCTCCCTTTCTCTGAAAGTACATGAATATTAGCATCTTTTATTTTTTCTATATAACATCCCCTTCCTTGTAATTGAGAAGCTAAATACCTATTATCTTCTTTTTTCGCACAATAAAATTTTTCTTCATATAATTCCGTTGCCATACTTTTTATAAGAATATACATCTGCCGTGTACAAGAAGCACATTTTACCTTCAAATTTACCTTTTCATCCTTATCAGTATAATTTATACTATCTATACTCAATATTACATCTTTTTTATGCACAAGATTACACCCTGAACATTTTATTGTGATAGGATATACCTGTTCTACCATAATAGATTGTATTCCTGAAAAAGTTCCTTCGATATATACATTGTATTTCATAGGGGATAAAATTTATAATAAATGATATTATAATTAAAATTATATAGATTATATGTTTATTTTATAAATTATAATGATATAATATTTGATATTAATATTAAAATAGAAATTTATAAAATAATTTTATATATTAATCTGTATGTTAATGTTTGTAAATCATTTTTTAATAAAATTTTTTAATAAATAACAAAATATTGTTCTTAAATATAAATAATAAATTTAATTACAATCATAAAGATTGTTTAATTGTTATTTAAGTGTTATTTAAATTATAATTATATAAATTATTTAATTGTTATTTAAACTAACTAATTCTAAAAGGAGAAAGAATATCAAATTATTATTAATTAAACTTATTGCTAATTAAATTTAGTATTATTAAGGCTTAAATTATTTTAAACCCCTTTAAAAAATTATAATCTATTGTTTCTTTAAAACAAGTAATATACTTGTACTAACTGATTTCGTTACAGATATGCATTAACCTCATCTTATACTTTAGAATATTATAGATTTATATATAATATTTTTCTATAATAAATTTTAATTTACATAAAGATATTTAACGTCATTTTATTATACTTATTATATCTATTGTAATATATTTATTATACTTATTATTTGATTGTGAATATAAACAAAAGAATATTGGATAATAAAAGTAAGATTTGTTGTAAATAAATTTACAGGATTCAAAAGAAGTCCTTTATTATATTATTCTTAATTATATTATTCTTTATAATTAACATAGAAATATATAAAAATATAAATTATTTATATTTTTAGAAATATTACCCTACAGAATGAAACAACGCTCCAAACTATTATATCTTTTATCTTTTGTTTTTATTATTGGTTATTATTATTTTAATCTTTCTATTATTACCATCATTGTATTAGAAGGTTTTGTTTTTAGTGGTTATATTATTCTGAAAAGTATAGTTGAAAGTCTTATAGAGGATAGAGATTTAGAATATGAGTGTAAAGAATATGATAATAGAGTAAATGAGAAAAGAGAATTATTAAATAAATATTAATTATAGTTTTATATATTGCAATAGATATAGATATTAATTATAGTTTTATAATTTGTAGTAGATATAGATATTATATTAATGATATTTTTATATGTTAAAATAATATTTTTATATATTAATATAAAATAACTTGAAAATAAGATTTATTAATTGAAATTCATTAGTTGAAAATAATTATAATAATATTAAAAGATGGAAGATTGATAAATGGAAAAAGAATAAAAGAATAAATTATAATCAAATATTATATTTATATAATTTTTATCATTCAAAACCATTTTATATTGTTTAATTTACAGAAGATTATTTTCTTTTTTAATTTATTTTTTATTATATATAAAATATTACAATTTTTTAATTGCAATGATAGCCGGCCCATTTTCTTTTGTCTTATATTTTTTTGTATTTAAATATTTTGTTATTTCCGGCATAAGTCTAACACTATTATATTTCTGTCCTGTAATGATTTTCATTTTTTGTGGATTTTTAACTTCAATATAATCTTCTAAAAAATCTATAGATTCTTTTACGTGCAGATTATGAAAATCTAATGTAAATTCTTCACATCTTTTTAACATATTATTTAAAAATATAGTAGATGCCGTGTGATTGAGAGATTTTGCCTTTTCTTGTAATTTCATTGCTTTATCGGTATAATACGTTAATGATGGATTTAAACTTTTTTTAGAATATTTATTAGATGCTTCACTTATTATAATTTGTGCTTTTTCATATAATTCAAATGCTTCTCTTTTTAATTTCAATGGATCTAAATTATAATCGACTTGTTTTTTTCCGAATATTTCTTCATAATTATATTTTTTTTCTATTTTTGATCCACCCCTTCGTATATATTCTTTCATATTGTACAAATATTCATTTGGTGTAACATCTACATTTGATGGTTCTAACAAACTTATAATCATTTCATCTATATTATTATTTTCATTAATTGTTTGTTCTATAATATCAGAAGATATATTAGGAAATATTTCTTTTAATTGATTTTTTAGTTTTATCTTTTCTCTCATTGATTGTGGGATTATTTGTAAAATAAAAAAATAAAAGGATAATAACTTGATTGAAATGAAAGTGAAATATGAGATTATAAGAGAATAATGATATAATAAAAGTAGAATATAATAATACGGTTATATAAAAAATATATATCATATATATTATTATATAATAAAATTAATTCTTTGTATAAATACTAATATTATATAGATTCACTTCGATGTTATTAAAGAAGCAATAGAAAAAGTCATTAAAGAAATAGGTTTAATTTTATTTTAAAATTATATTTTCTATTTTTCTTTTATTTAAAAAAAATTAAAATTTAACAGAACTTTTATAATTCCTTCTAAAATAAACAATCATCTAAATTCTATATGTTTCACATGTAACAGGTATATTGATATTATTTATTTTTTTTTATTTTGTATATCATTTTCATTATATGATATCAAGAGAAACATCAGAAAGTTGAAATAAAATTTATTCTATAATTTTAAAAAATAACAATCTGATAATAAGTAGTTTATTATATTTTCTTTACGTTAGCATATAATAATTTTTATTATCATATTATTGTTTTTTTGTTTCAGATCAGTATTTTATGAAAAAAAAAACAGAGGGCCATGCAAAGTAAGAATTACAAAGCATTAATATTAGTAGGTGGATATGGTACAAGATTAAGACCATTGACATTAACAACACCTAAACCATTGGTTAGGTTTGCTAACAAACCAATTCTTAAACATCAAATAGAAGCAATTGCACAATGTGGTGTAAAAGATATAATATTGGCTACCAATTATAAAACAGAGGATATAAAAAAGGAGGTGATGGAATATCAAAGAGAATTAGATATAAATATTGTTTTTTCTGTGGAAAATGAAATACTTGGGACTGCAGGACCATTGGCATTAGCAAAAAAATATTTTGAAAATACGAAAGGTGTGATAGTTTTTAATTCAGATGTAATATGTAGTTATCCTATTCTTGAGATGATGCATCATTATGAAAATAGTTCCTTTGATGGAATAATGTTGTTGACAAAGGTTAGCAATCCAGAAAAATATGGTGTAACGGAAATAGATATGGTTGATGGAACTATAAAAAAGTTTTGGGAAAAACCGGATACTTATATAAGTAATTTAATAAATGCTGGAATATACATTTTATCTTGGGATGTATTGAAAAAATTACAGGTGAAGGAATCATATTTGGAAAAAGATGTATTCCCACAAATGTGTGATAATAGAAAATTAGGTTATTTTGAACTTAATGGATTTTGGATGGACATTGGACAACCTGCTGATTATTTAGTTGGTCAGAATTTATATTTGAAATCTCAGCAAGATAATTTTAAAAATTTAGTAATGGTTGGAGAGGATGTTAAGATTGGAGAAGATTCTGTTATTGGCCCAAATGTGATTATAGAAGATTTTTGTGTAATAGGTAAAGGTGTTAGAATTATGAATGCAACTATCATGAGAAATACAAAAATTAAGGATTTTGCTGTTATTGATAATGCAATCATAGGAAAAGATTGTATTCTGGAAAAATGGTCTAGAATCAATGGTATTTGTGTTCTTGGTGATTCTACACATATAGATGAAATGATAAATTTAGAGAAATGTACAATTCTACCTTTTAAAAGAGTAAAAGAAAATATTAAGGATAAAATAGTGATGTAATGAATAAATTTTTATTTTTTACTTTTGCTTAACATTTTGCTTATTTCTCTTCTCGTTTCATCATCTAACGATTCCATTGGAACATTTTTCTCTTGTCTTAATTTTTCTGTATCTATTTTTTCTCCATCTTTAAGAAGATTTTCCCACCAACCACTTTCTGATTTTATCAGCATAATTTTTAAGTATCCATCTTCTATGTACCACATTACCTCATTGTTTCCACATTTCACATTATTAGCTAATTCACTATTTATTTTTACTTCATTTTTTATTTTAACAAATATTTTTCTATCATCAATTTTTACTGTGATATCCTTGGAATGGACTTCTCCATCTAAAGGTATTCTTAAATCAATTTCATCATATTCTTGTTCACATTGGAAACAATCTGCAGACATAAATAAGGGGCTTGGAATATATGAAATATAAAATACGGTTTATAAGACAAATTGCTTATTGGATAAATAACATAATTGGTTGTTGTTATATTTTATTTAAAAACTGCAACATCCCATAAATTTAATAGCTTTTCTTTTAGAATAATATCTTTTTTTAAGTTCCTGCACCTTTTCCTTCGCCTTCTTATTTCCAAGAGCACTGGATATAGTGTACCACCACATGGCATGTGTGATATCCCTTTTTATTCCAATTCCGTTCTCAATATAATCTGCAACGCAAAAAGATGCCATGTGGTGACCTTTTACAGCTGCTTTTAGTGCCCATGTATATGCTTTATTATAATCTCTATCGATAACATCTCGTAAACCTGTAAAGTAAAATGTAGAGATACCTAACTGAGCATCTGTTTGTCCCAGTTCAGCTGAACTTAAATACCATTTTACAGCATCTTTTAACGATTTTTCTTGGTATAACTCTCCGAATTCATATGCTCTGCCTATTCTATATTGACAATTAGGGCATCCCATATATGCCCCTTTTTCATAAAGAAGAAAAGCATATTTATTGTCTGGAACAATATCAGTAACATTATTATCTGCTTCAAAAATTCTTGCTAAATCATAATAAGGATATGCGTAATCTTCATTAGATTTTTTTACTGCCATTTTCAAATAAAAAAGGCCGGTAGAAGTGTCTTTATGGGAATTTAGATCTCCATAAATTAGAATTGTACCAAAGGTATGCATAGCTTCTATTAATCCCAATTTAGCTGCATGTTTGTAGTATGCAATTGCTTTTTTATAACTTTTGGCTTTTACAGTCCCTTTTTCATAAAAAAGTCCCAATCTAAAAGCTCCTAAGGCATTATTCTGCCTTGAAGCTGCACTGTAATATTTAAATGCTTTGTCAATATCTTTATTTAATCCAAATACACCAATTTCTTGAGCTATCCCCATTAAAGCCCCAGCGAGTGCAACTGCCGAATCTTTAAAAAGTCTTTTTTTACTGCCTTCGGTAACAAAAGTGAGAAAGTTTAAACATCCATCTTCAATCATTTTCATGTTTTTATCCTTAACAAAATCACCGCGTACCATTGGATTATTCATCATAAATTTGTAATTAAGTTCTTCTCTTTTATATTCCAGAATTCTCAATACTTTTGTAATACACTTAAATTTCATTTCAACATTTTCTTCTGGTTTACATTTAATGAACGCTGAATCATATAAATTTATAAGTGCTGATGAAATTTTTTCAGCCATATTTTCAATGTAAGCGATCATTTATCTCTTTGAATAAAAAGATTCTTTTAAACCAATAAAAATCACATTTTTTAGAACGTAAGTGTTAAATCATCGAAAAGTTTCTCCTTTTATGATGTCTATTTACTTTATTTTATCTGATCATCAGTTTTATAAGCGCCTTCTATCCATTTAAATTTTTACAAAATTAAGACGTCCTTTCTTTTTATAGTTAATTTGTTAAATATAAGAATTTATATACGTTGGTTTTTTTCCAATCTTTTTCAATTTCTCTTTCAAAAATATTTGATATTTTAAATTGCAAATAAATTTCCCTTAATATGACTGAAAAAATAATTTTTAAAAAATTTCTTATAATACAAAAGAGAGTTCTTAATCACGATGTATTTTCAATAAAAGTAAAACCAATAGACGGTATTTTAGAAGAGGTTCCAGTTTCGTCATTCTTTTATATAAAAAATGACGAGGAATGCAAAAGGCCTTATACACCAGTATTGGTTGAGAACGGTACAATAAAATTTGTAATAAAAATATACGAGAATGGAAAATTATCAACTTTTTTGAACGAGAAAAGAGTAGGTGATATTATTGATGTTAGTGATGTCCAAATGAAACTGAAATATGAAAAAGGAAAAGAAAAAATTTTAATGATTGCTGGAGGTACAGGAATTACTCCCATGTTGCAAATTATTCAAAGCGCAAAAGCAAATAATGAAAAAACCATTTTCAAAGTTATATTCTGCAATAAAACCAAAAATGATATCTTTTTAGAAGACGAGATCAAAAAATATTCTATAGATATAATACATGTTTTGGAGAAAACTGATGGTGGTGATTATAAAGGATTTATAACAGAGGAAATAATTAAGAATAATTTCGATGGTGTAGATTTTATATATGTATGTGGACCATATATGATGGTAAAAAATGTGTGTGGAAATAAAACGCAGAAAGATCAAGGTGAAATTGAAGGGATGTTAAAAAATATCGGAATAAAAAAAGATATGGTTTATAAATTTTGAATAAATATAAGTTGATTATATATATTGTTTCGTATAATATAACATTTATTTAATTTCTTTATTCAGCCTTCTGCTACTACTTCTTTTTTACTTGTTTGTTCTTCGGCACCTTTTACGGGTTGTCCAAAATCATCATATTCATCCGATTCTACTCTTTTAAGGAATATAGCCATATAATATAATAAGCACAGACTAAGACCAATACCAGAGAGAATATATACGATAGATAAAATTCTTGTAATCATACCACTGAACGAAGATGCTAGCATTGCTACAAGCATTGCTACGCCTTTTAAGCATTTTAAAATTAAAAAGAATAAATATCCATCTCCCCATCTCATAAAATAACAATACCCGTCTATAATGAAGCTCAATAACGTAGAAAATCCCAATATATATTTATCTACCATCAATATAGTTGCTCTAAATCCTTTCTGCATCTGGAGAGCATCTACTATTAAATAAATACCAAGACTCAATACGGCATCCGAAAGTATTGTCATCCATATTACATCTGCCAATGTTATATTTTCTATTTGCGTTGGTAATCTTTTTCCTACTGCGGAGTTTTCTATCTCAAATATTTTCGTTTTTACTTTATTCTCTGCTTCTTTTCCTTTCATTAAGGCCTTATCTTTTGTGCTCACTTTCTCTTGTTCTGCCATTAATCTTTACTCCGAAATTATCATTTAAAGAAAAAAGGGGAATTTTCAAAAAGGAGAATACGTGTTTGATTTATAACATATCATTTTAAAAATCTACTAATAAGCTTCTACTGTTTATTCTTGTTAAAACCTTTGATAGAATTTTATAAACTGATAAGAAAGATTTTTAATAAAATAAAAGTTATTGAAGAAAAAAATGATATCATAAACAAATTAATATCAATAAGAATTCTTCCTAATAAAGAATGGTGATTATAAAAAAGTATATGATAATTGGATGAAATATCTTTTTCTTATTTCATAAAGAATAAAAATTAAAATACTTTTTTATTTGTTTTCTTTTTGTTGAGATTCTTTGTATTTTTTATAAAATTCTATTGGTGTTGATATTCGATCTTTAATTTCTAAATTTGTTAATCTCTCTAAAAGGTTTGTACACGATTGTTGATTGTTTTTTGTAAAAATATCTTCAATATCTTCAAATTTAAGCGGTTTATTAGCTAAATAATCTACAAATTCTTCACGGGGTCTAGAAAATGGGCATCCTACGTTCATTTTAGAAGTAAAAGATATTATCTTTTGACAATTGTATGTTTGATAATTAGCTCTTTTACCTTCCATCCCGTAGTTATGTCTTATTGAATATAAATATTCTTTTTCGAATTTCTCCGTAGAACATTTAAAATGTTTTTTAAATAATTCGACACTTTCTTCCATGGAAACGCCCGCATCTTTTAGAAATCTTGTGAGTACCTGTCTATCGTAATATTTAATATGTCCTGATTTCATTTTCTTTATTATGCCAGATATACATGGTGGGAAATATTTTTCTATTGCGGCAAAGCTAGATGTTTTAATTTCTGTAGTAGAAAAAAAAATATCGTTGAAAATTGTAGTAAATCTTTCATCGTTATTTTCTTTTATTTTATCTTGCAGTTCCAACATTTTTCTTTGTAAGAATTTCCTATAAAGATTTTCTACAAGATTTTTTATATAATCATCTTCTATTGATATCTTACCTCTCTGTGGTATTACTTCCCGTTTTCCCACCATTTCCGAAAGAAAAGAAAAATGTGCTATTATAGGTTTTGTTTCAATTTCCATTTCATATTTTTCATCGTAATAACATGTAGGTCCTATAAAGATATTATCACCCATTTCTATATTCTTTACTTTATTTATAATTTTTTGTATAAAATATTTTTTTATTTCCGATATTTTCATATTCTCCAATTTTATTTTCATCATTTTCACCTCCAGATTGACAAACCAGTTGATTAACCATGTAGATTGTACACATATTAACCTGGTACAGAAATGAGATACAATATCATCGTTTTCATCTTTAAAATCCAATATTTTTATATCTTTCACATTATTTTCTATCTTTTTTAATATTTTTATACGATTTTGTACTTTACTTTTAAAATCTAAGAAATTTAATTCTTCTACAACATTTTCATCATAAAAAGATAACCTTTCATTTTCTTCTCTTAATGAGACTCTACGCATGTGAAGGCTATTTTGTTGTAATTTTTTTAAAAATGGGTTTTATAATAAAATAATAGAAACATGATTCTTACGAATATTAACATAATAAAAAATATTATGTATTATGGTTATACGCTATATACCGTATATTATTATTTATTTCAATAGTGTTTTTTTAAAAAAATTATTAAAAGAAAAAAATATGATGATCATAGATTCACTTGATTCAGCATCTACGGATTGACAACCAAATTCAAAACTTAGCTGATTCGGATTCCTTACTCAGAAAAAAATATTACAAAACATAAATATAAAAAAGTGGAAGAGAAGATGTTATGTGAGTATATGAGATTAAACGACATTGGCAGCTATGCATTCTACGATAGTCCTGGTATTAGATAAAATAGTGATTAATTGATGGAATTACAATGTCTGTATTGATTAATTGGTAGACTAATAATATGTTAATATGAAGGTTAAAATTACATTAATCTGATAGAACTCCGGTTCCATAGTACGCAAAATTTTGATGTCCTGGAACATGAAATGAGATATGATCAATACGTATGTGTAGTAAAACCAGTCAATACAAATATATTATTATTTTAAAAAATAATAGTTTCTATTCATAACAATTTACGAGTGGCCAAGATATTTTAATGACAAGTAAAGTATTATTTAAAAAATAAAACTTTTATTTAAAGATTGAATCCTATTTAAATTACCACCGGATTTTAACAAAATACGTATAAAATTATATAAATAGACAGAATTACATTGTGGCTATTCGTTATAATTTACATTAAAAAGTATTAACAAAATACTATTTTATTAAAAAATATTTATAGATATCAACCATCTTAATTATAATTTAATTTCCAATTTAAATATTATTTTACATTTTAATTTTATTTCAAATATTGTAAAAAATATTTTTATTTTTATACAAACGGATATACCCATGAAAGAGTATTACATCAAAAAATTACCATCTTCTACTAATACAGAATATTATACTTCTTATATTTCAAATAATACATATAAATCTAAATATGTAGAATTATACGTTGAAGTTGGAAATAAAAAATATATTTTAAATTCTAAAACTTCTTCGATAAAAGATGATTCATTTCTTTTGGGCAAAAATTTATACAAGGAAATGTGTAAAAAATTCAATTCTAAATGTTCTATTACGCCATTAATAGATATTTTATCATATGATAATAATTATGTTTGTGAGCATATAATTGTTGAGGCTGTCGATATGTCAATTGATAAAACTTCCCTTTTTAGAAATTTAAAAGAGATTAAATTTGTGAAAGATGATATGATTGTTGAAGGTATAAAAGTTAAAAGTACAGTTAGCAAAATTAAGATGTTTGATTATTCTGTTTTTGATGTGAACACAAATATTGTTACAGAAAATGAGTATTATTATTATAGAATATTTCAAAATGATATAAAGAAGTTTCTACCGTATATAACTTATGATGATAATAAAGATTATAAGCCATTAAGTATAGTTACAGTTAAAGGTATAGTTGGATCGGGTAGATACGGGTTTATTAAAGCACTTGCGGCATCATGTAAATATTCGATATACGTTATAGATTTACATAATATTTCTACGAGTTTAAAGGCGACTTTTTTTAATAATAGGAAAACATTTTTTATTATAGAAAACTTAAATATGAAAATGAAACATGAGTATCAATATAGAATTTATGGTATTTTGGAAGAATTTAAAAGAGTTAAAGAAGAACTCGAAAATGATAGTATTTTATTTGTTACAGTGTCTAATAATGTTGAGAATTTAGATTTATATTCTGATTATCTAATAAACATAAAATCTATTGGCGATGAACAAAAAAGATATATCATTAAAAAACAGTTAGGAAATAATAGTGAAATTGATGATGAAGAAATGTGTAGAATTATCGAAGATACAAAAAATTATACATTAAAAGAATTTGAAAGTCTTATTAGAGAAGTTTGTGTTTTAAAAAATGCTGAAAAAGAACACGACATAAAAAATAATGTAGAAGATTTAACAGAAAATATCTCAAATTTTACATTGGATGATAAAAATGATGGAAAAATAAAATATTTAGATTTTCAAAGAATATTCAGAAAGAAAAAGATTGATGGTTTAGATATAGATAATGTAAAATTTTCAGATATTGGAGGATACGAAGATTTAAAACTTAAAATCAAAGAATCCGTTATTTGGCCACTTATTCACAAAGAAAAATATAATGCTTTGGATACTAAAATGAGCCGGGGTATTTTATTATATGGACCGCCTGGATGTTGTAAAACCATGATTGCTAGAGCGATTGCAAACGAGACGAAAATGAATTTTATTTCAATAAAATCCACAGAAATGACGATCAAATGGGTTGGAGAAAGTGAGAAAAAGGTTAGGGATTTATTTGAAGAGGCTAGAAGGAAAGCACCGTGTATCATCTTTATTGATGAAATAGATGCCATATGTAGAGAAAGAGGGAAATCACATTCAAATTGGGGTGTTAGTATGTTAGCAACATTCCTAATGGAAATGGATGGTTTTAAAAGTAAAAAAGATATATGTGTAATTGCAGCTACCAATAGAAAGGATGCAATTGATAAAGCTTTATTAAGACCTGGAAGGTTTGATAGACATTTAAAAGTAGATTTACCAGATATAGACAATAGAAGAGAAATATTCAAAGTAATATTAGGAAATATAGAAAATATTGATATAAATATTTTAACTGATAACACGGAAGGATGCTCAGGAGCTGATATTAAAAATTTTATAAATGAAGCGAAACTTAGTATCATAAGAAAAAATATTTTAAACGATAAAAACTATTCTCTGACAACAGAAGATATAATGGAAGTAATAAAAATAAATAAATAATTCATTTGTATTACATTTTATTATTTATAAGTAAAATTTTTTTAAGAAGTTTGGCGGCCCTTTGTTCATTTTTGAAATGTAGGATACATTTTTTAAATATTTTCAGACCGAAATTATTTGTTAATAATTTCTTCTCAAATTTTTCATAGAAGTTGAATAACACGTTTGAATCATTAATAAGAATTTTTTGCATGGTGTAATTTCCTACGGGATGTATAAAAATATCATACGCATCATCCTCTGTCCATTTGAATAATAAATCATTTATAGTTTGATTTAGATCCTTTGAAAAAATGCTTTGTGTTACGTAAGCTCCGTATTTTGTGCATGATATTGCTCCAAAATGAATTCCTATTTTTTCTATGAAAAGTTCTAATTCTTCCAAGTTCATAATCCTTATGGCTTCTTGAACCACCATATTTGTATTAGCACCTACTAAAATTTCAGGACCAGCATTAAAAATAAAATCTATATCTCTATTTTTTACCATATCAGAAAATATTTTAACATCAAAAGAACAATATATTTTTTTACACGTGTTTAAATATTCTACTTTTTGAAGAAATGGGTCTTTAATATATTCAAGTTTATTAAATTCTTTCTTTGGTTCTCCTGCCTCTATTATTTTACTTTTTATTCCAGGAAAATTAAAAATACCACTATCTCCAGGTTCTTCAATTTCAAAAAAATCATCCGTTAGAAATTTTACATCAAAATACAGAGAATATTGCCTATAAAAAGACAAAGAATCATTTAAATTATAAAATTTTATATTAATTTTATCGTATAATATTTCATGATCCTTTACTCGTGAATCATTCTCCAAACTCACAGATAAAAAATGTATTATATTTTTCTGTTTCTCATCCAACGGCATAGGATATTCCTCCACATCTAAATTATTTTTAAATTCATCGCTTTTTATTTTATCCAACATTTCATAAAAAATATTTTCCTTTTCGTCAGTAACAATTATTTCATTATTTAAAAAATGAAATTCACTATTACTTTCATCTGTGATCGTATCTGTATCGTGTTTCATAATTTTAAAAAAATTAATACCTGGTTTATTCGTAATAGAATCATCTGTTATCGTAATACATATTGTTTTTGAACTCGGAATAATTATTTTTGCAACTTTCTCCATATTTTCTCCATTTTATTTCTTAAAATAATTATAATGACTCAATCAAAATGTATAATCATATTAATTACATATAATATTATATTGTTCTATAAAAAATGATGATCATTTTCTAATAACCAATGAAAATAAAAGTAAATTTGAAATATTTTAAAAAAATATTTATAAATAAAGATGATCATACTGAAGATTTTATTGACGTTGATAAATATTTTTATTACTGAATTTTTATAATCATTTTAAAATAGAATATTACAATTTCTCCAATATTCTTTTATATTTTTTGTACCAATAAAATTATTATAAAATAAAATAATAACGACAATTTACATTTAAAAAAGGAGAAATATATTATTTTTTTAAAGAAACTTGTATTTAAAATATTATTACATTATACTATCAAGATATTGTTTTTTCATTTGTTCAATAATCTGATTTCTTATTGTAAAAGAAATATACTTAGAAAATGTTACTGGAAGCCTGTATTGTTCAGCTAATTCTAATCCTAATACCTCGGGCTCGAATTTCAAAAAATTACAAAACTTGAGCGAGTCCCGTATTTTCTTTCCGCCAGCTTCAAAAAATATGGTCACAGTATATGTTTTTCTATCATTTTTAAAGTATTCAATCATATCATTAAATATTTCCAATTGTCTATAAGCTTGACGTACCATTTCATTCTTCACAGCAGCACTATTTTCAAAATATTCTCCTATAATAGATTCTATGTTATCTTCACGTGTATCGTATATAAAGAAATCTTGGACAAGCGTACACCCATCAGGAACCACTAATTTTATAGGAACTAGATAACTTGTAGTATAATCATAAATAGAATTATCCATTGGGGTAATATAATAAAAATATATTAAGACGATAGAAATAAATAAGTTAAAGATTACGATATTTTTATTCGTCATTTATTTTTTAACATATTTTTATTTTGATAAAAATTATAATTTTAGCAATCAATTCTGAATATTATTTACGAAAAAATATAAATTTTAATTATAAATGTTATATAAATATCTTCTTTAAGTAATATTTTATTTATAAAAATATTTTTTCATTCTTGCATCATTAAATGAGAAATAATAAAATATTCTTATATTTTTTTATAGATAAAAATTATCTGAAAAAATGTTTATTAGATATAAAGTAAAAATCTTATTACGAATAATAGATATTATTAGTATAAATAGGGTGGATAACAGCATAGTGGCCTCAGAAAATTGAAAGCGCCCCCGGGGAGAGCGCAATAAAGATTTCCTTCGCCGAGACTCGAACCTCAGAGGGCAGCCGGGCCTGCCAGTCTAATTCACCATTAAACCAAGTAGTCTTAAAATTATGTACTACTGTATATTTATAATAACATTTTATCCATTATTGGATGAAATGGATAAAATATTATTATAAGATACCCTTTAATGCTACGTAATAAATTATTACAAATCGAATACATTACTACAACTGGGAATTCGGATATACAAACTCCAGATATAAATCGAAAAGAATTTGAAGAGT
>VRLP01007223.1:0-23077 GCA_009660295.1 Lophius piscatorius | reverse complement strand
ACACACACACACTCACACACACACACACACACACACACACACACACACACACACACACCCACACACACACACACACACACACACACACACACACACACACACAGACACTCACACACACACACACACACACACACTAAGGCTAATTTCTAAATCGATATCTTGGAGATGAACCAAGCCCTCCCTCCATCTCTCATATTGCAGCTCTTCAGTCGGACTTCTCTCTCTCCCCCAGTCTCTATCTCGCCCCCCTTCTTACGCCACCGCCCATCCGTCTTTTCTCTTTAATGCATTCGTAATTATGCTTTCAATAATTCCATTTACTTAGATGTCTGTTCCTGTCGGTCTTGATTGCATCCACACACGGATCCTCCTCCGCCGTCCTCCGTCCGATCCAAACCACCGGGCCGTGAGATCGGCATTACCTGGTTCTGAACGCTGTGGCGTCGCCATGAGGCGTCGTCACAGGTGGCGTGTGGGAATCCGCTCAAATTTCACGGCTAGAAATACGAAGACGGTGAGACGAGCCGTCGAGAGACAGGTAGCAATAAAGTTATTCAAAACTTAGTTTTAATAACGTCTTTAAACTGATCATCAGATTTTATTTGCTTTGTTACTTAGAGGCAGTTTCACACTATAAGACTTTTAAAATCATAGGTTATCGTTTCTCGTCTCCTTAAAGGGACAGTCGGTAAAATTTCGATCCATTTCTTGGATCAAAACTATTTTTATTAGTGTATAATCAGCTGAAACGAAGAGATTTTTTTTTTTTACTATTAACTTAGTATGAGTCCTTTATATCTCCAGTAGGGGGCGGGTCCTCTTCCATCGAGGCCGCCATGTTGTGCCGCCATATTTGTCCAGTAGCTTAGAAGGGACAAACTGAACACTGGCTCTGGAGAGGACTTTATTTTATATATTATCCTATTATTATTATATTTGATCTATTATTCAAAACAAGAAACAACAACAGATATCAAGCTCAAATATCAAGAGCTAATCCCAACCCTCACCGGTGGTCCCAAAGAGTGAGGAGAACCAAAGATTGAGGTCAAGGAGACAAGCATCTGAAATGAGCTTCCTTCATTGGGGGGGCTGGACTCGGCCGTAGAGAAAAGGCCAGGAGCTCAGAGGGAAACGGTTACTCCTCCGCGTCGAAAAGGAACCTCTGTCAATCACGTCGGACTAGAAGGAGACCCCCGGGGTAGACCTAGAAGTCTAAACCTCATCTGGCCTGGTTAACGCCTCCGAACCCCCCAGGATGAGCTGGGGAGAGTTGCTGCGGAGAGGGAACGTCGTGAATACCCTTCTTAGCTTGCTGCCGCCGCGACCCGACCCGGATAATAAAATGGATGGATGAACACGAATGAACGAATGTGTTATTGTGATGGCGTCATTCTCCTGAGTGACGCGAAGAATCTCCGATGACATCATCAACTAAAGCGGCGGGAATAGAGCGAGTTCTCAGAGTCTCCTCAATCCTGCTGGTGCAAATTCCATCCGATACAGGTGATACTCTCTAAAGTTGTTCTGAGGTCGAACCCCCCAAATATTTTATCCAGATGCGTTCGCTGACGTCATCCTACTATTGTTCACGATACAATGAACGCCTTCCTCTCCGCCGCTTCCTGCCGCCGTTAAACGATGAAGACGTTGCTCGGGCCGTGTGAGGACAGTGGAGATTCTGAAGCCTTGGAAAACATCTTGAAGATGGAACTTCAGGGAAGACCTGCAGTTCTGTTGAGTTGGGACTCTTTTTCCATATTTATACCTTATTCATCTCATAAATTATGTTACCGATAAAATAAATATCTATGTATGTCTTGATATGACTGAATTTCCCCACGGGGATTAATAAAGTTCTTTCCATACTATTATGTTCTATTAAATCTGTTAGCAACTAGCGAGCTTAACTCCAGTTGCTAATGCTAATCGCTAGCGATCAAACTGGAAACAAGCCTGACGGAAGCGGGAGCGAATTCTGGACTTAATCAGACTCAGAATTAATTTAGAATATTTTCCTTCATCTTCGATTATGTTATTTAATCTGGTTTTAAAGGCGCAGTGTAATAATAATAATACATTTCATTTATAATGTACTTTACATTTGGATCAAATCTCAAAGTGCTACAAGGTAAAAGCAGATAAAAGCATCAATAAAAAAAATAGAATTACATAAAAACATGAATATAAAAGCAGCAATGTTAATTAAAAGTTATAGGTTCTTCTAAAAAGGTATGTTTTAACTCCTTTTTTAAAAGTCTCAGTTGTCTGTGGAGCCCTCAGATGGTCGGGGAGGGCATAGAACGAGTACTTTATATCCACCTCTTCCATGGAGTCACTTTTGTTACGTTGACATGTTTGTACAGAAGCTTAGAACGAACAAACCCAACCGAGGGAAGTTTCAGGCTTCTAGAATGAAGTGGCAGAAAGATGACGAAGAAATGCTTCGCCTCTGAAAACCAATGAAGAAGACTAAGAAAAGATCATTTTCGACTCAGCTAGCAAAGATCGGGTCGGCTCCCCGCAGTGAGCATGTCCCACGAGATGGTGAGCCACGACTGGTTCTGGCTCAGATCGGAATAGTTTGGGAGCAAACCAGCGCCACCGACGCGGCGCACCTACTCATTTTGCATCTTTGTGACACTTGAGGGCCACCGTACATTCTTGGACAGGGAGGGGTGAGTTGAGGTGCAGCATCGGTTTACAATCTGGATCTTCACCACTTCATTTTACACATGGACCTTTTAGATTAGGGGTTGTAGATGATCCGCTCAGGAGCCAGACCCTGAACCCAAGTCTGCTCCCCGGGCGCTTCATCGGGGCCGCCCACCGCTCCAAAAGGGGGTGTGTCCAAGCAAACACGTAACATATAATGGACTGCGTACAAAGTTCTATTTTCACTTCCAAATGTCCCACAGTCGGTTTGAGAGACGCGCCGCGAGGAGGTCGGAGGGTAAATTCGTGTGAACGGGTCAGAACACATACACAATGCCGACCGGCCTTGTTGCCTCCAATGTAATCCTTCAAAATAAGGGCACTTAAAACGCATTATTCATTATTATTCTAAAAATATTAAAGGAATAAAATATCAGTTCAGCCAAAAATTTTACATTTCACTGATGAAGAGTTATAAGTTATAAGTTTATTAAGCAGAGGTGGTAAAAGTACACAAATCAAAAGGATAAAATTAAAAGGTAATATGAATGAAAGTTAAATAGAAAGGTAAAAGTATATTTATAAAAAAAGTAGTATAGTAAGTTAAAACATAAAGTAGTATAAAGTATAAAAATATATATATCTATAATATAGGTATAAAGATAGATGAAATGTATAAAGTCTGAAAGTAAAAACGAGTAGTATCAAAGTTCAACTTATAAAAGTGAAAAGTAGTTGTGTAAAAGTTAAAAAAACGGTTCTTCCGGTTCTGTTGGTTTCGTCACAAAAACATAACCCATAAAAATAACCCGAATAGGAATAACTAAAACAACGAGTAGGAAAAGGAGTGAAAAGTAAGTAGAAGCAAAAAGTTGCGAGTAAAAGTACAGCTGCATGAAAACTCTAATGAAGTATTTGTACTTTTTTCGTTTCCCACCGCCGCTATGAAGAGACAAACTGTGTGTGTCGAATCGTGTAGAGAGGCGGCGGCGGCGGCGGGCGGGCGAGCGTGACAGAGAGGAGTCGGGGAGGGAGGAAAGAAAGGAGCACATGTAGGAGTCCATACTTGAAAGTTCCTGGCAGGAGGGGATGAAGAAAGGAGCGGGTGGAGGGGGAGGAAAGAAGCGGGTGGAGGGGGAGGAAAGAAGCGGGTGGAGGGGGAGGAAAGAAGCGGGTGGAGGGGGAGGAAAGAGCGGGTGGAGGGGGAGGAAAGAGAGGGCAGACAGAGAGAAGAAGAAAGGAGGGAGGAGAAATAAGTGAGACAGTGAACGCTAACCACAACCAGATGGAGAGGTGGGGGGGTGGGGGGGGGCAGTGGAAAGAAACCGAGTGGAGAGAGGGAGAGGAAAAAATTTCAGGGAGGAGGGAGGGAGAGGGCTGGGGCTGGTGGTAAGGAGGAGGAAGAAGAGGAGGAGGAGTGCCAGTGAGGAATTTTTTCCTTTTCTCCCCCTCCTCGGGAATGAGAGGGAGGCTTTATGTAACGTCGGGATGTAATCAGGGAGGTTGTTGGAGAGAAGCTCCGCCCCCTCAGGACCCCGACAAGCGTCCAAACACGGCTGGATCTCACATGACGATTCTCAGAGGCGGTTTCTATAATTATGCTAAATTGAACGTTTCCTGTCACAAGGCTGATACACTTTGTTTCTGCAGACGGAACAGGAAGTGAAAGTTGTGAAAGTCCCTCGCTCTCTCTCTCTCTCTCTCTCTCTCTCTCTCTCTGGGGAGGGAAAAACTCACACTAGTCTGACAGGACCGGTCCAATACCGACACCCAACGCAATACCCGACCACCTGACACGGGTCAGAACGTCTGGAGCTGTGACATCAAAGAGAAGCAAAGATGCTAAATTCCACCTGTCCTCTTTTCAACTCATTCATTTTTTCATTCGTTCTTTTGAATTGATCTATTTTCCCTTTTATCTCATCTACTGACAGTTTTGTCCCCGCCCCCTGTTTTTAAACTATTTTAACATTGTTTTTATCATTTCCTCTGCTCCAAGTCAACAGTTGTTTTGGGTTTTGTCTGTTTGCTTGTTTGTTTCTTTGTTTGGGACCACGACTGCGGTGAAACCACGGGGCGGATCTGAAAGGAATTCTACCCAGAGGAAGGTTTCGGCATTTCTTACACAGGATTTCATTTTGGTGACGTTCGGTGTTTCACAGCATTTAAAAATAAAAGAAATATAAAAACATGTTTTATACATGTAATAAGGACCATTATAGTGGATGTCTTTGCTCCTTTGATGTTTTATACATGTAATAAGGACCATTATAGTGGATGTCTTTGCTCCTTTGATGTTTTGCGATGTTAAGTCCATGTTTGCGATGGTAGAAACGTAGCGGTGAATTCACTTTATTTACAGGAATCATTTTGATCCAGTCCCAGAAACGGAACTGGATCCCATTTTTTAAAGTTTTTTAAAAAAACAGCATTGTCACATAATTAAAAGGGTCAAAGAAAAGTTGACTGTTTTGTGCTGCGGCGTAAAGATCGTAGCAGTAAAGAGGTACGTACTGATGTAGAAGGTGCTGGGGGCGGGGGTTCCATCAAACTCAATCTCCAGAAGGTTGCTGGTCTTGGGGTCGTGTCTCAGCCAGAGGGCCACGCCCAGAATGACACCTCCTGCGAGCTGCAAAATAAAACAACAGCACAAGTTTGGTTATTCGGCGCATTTCAGTTTTCCTGACTGATGCTCCTACATTCTAAACACGAGAGATGGATTTAAAGGGGCAGTGCGTAAAACTCAGTAGCATTTAGCTAACGTCACAGTTCAGCTGTGAGGCCTTCAGGTGTCAAAACCATGTCAAATAATTATTATTTGTTGTGTCACAGCACAACCACAACGGAGGAGATGCAGCCAATGTGGGCGGGTCAGCACCGGGGAGAGGCTCCCCCAAGGGACACCCCCCACCCTCAGAGTTGAACCCCCCATGTCAACGGTCTGGACCCCACCTGTTCCCCTCTCAACACTTTCACAAGTCGGATCTTCATGTTTCCTTCTTTTACGCACTTTGAGATTTGATCCAAATGTGAGGTGTATTATAAATGAAATGTATTATTATTATTATAAAGGAGACCCACTCCGTTTCCTTTTTCTTGTGCTCAATAATAAGTGTGGGTTTCTCAAAACCCACAAAACGTCTCACAACCCAAAAGGCTTCAAAATAAAACAAAACTTCAAACTTGCGTTTGACTTCCTGCAATGGAAACACAAAAACAGCGAGGGAATGGAAAAGGCTTGACTCCAGGATTTAGTCGGTGCCTTTATTCAGAATGGAGTTTTTTGTAAAGTGGAGTTATAACCAAACAATCCAAGGTTGAGTATTTTCCATAAAACAATCAAACACTCAAACTAAAATGGTAAAAAAAAAAAAAAAAAAAAGACCAAACGCTGTTTCGCTTCAAAGTAAAAAAAAATTTAAAAAAGAAGAAAAAAATTTAACGGTTTTGAAAGCGAAACTTCCCACATAAAAAAAAAAAAAAAAAAAAGCAGAAGAAGTTACCAAACACTTTTACAAAATGGAAGCTGAGGGACATTTAGGGAAAGGAGCCGAGTTCATCTCTGAGGTCACGGTTCTCCTCTCTGAAGAGGAGGAGATCCATCGGACTCTGGATGTGACAGCTGTCAAACTTTTACTGTGAGATTCATTTAAAATGTGTCATCAGACAAACAGGGTTATTTGAGGATCATCATCATCATCATCATTATCTGGTTGATCAGTTGCTGTTTCAATCAGGGATATTTGAGAAGTCGGAACCGAAACACCGCGAAGGCGTTAAAATCTGTTCATCTTATGGTTTCGTGACGTTAATATAATTAACAGGAAGAGATCGTTGCTCAAAGAGTGGAAATTTTTTTTTTACGTCGACATTATGTGACATCTGGCTCGTACTTAACTCGTTGAAAAATCTGGCATGTCTGAAACGTCAGTTTTACATTTCGTAGGCGTCCTTTGATCATTAGAAACTGCATTAAAAAAAAAAAAATCAGCTGCAACTCCTGGAAAACGTCTTTCGGCAAAGAAATAATGAAATGCTTAAAGTTCCTAAAGTGTAAAACGTCACCTCTTTAAGAAGTCTGAACCGATCATCACAATGCCAGTTCTGACAGAAAGGCGTTGGACCACGTTGTGGCATCACAAAAAAAAAAGAAAGGGGGTGGGGCTACTTCATATGAGGTGGTTTTAAAGTAATTTAAAGTAGTTTTTTTCATTTTTCTTTTTTATTTCCATCAAATTTTGTGGTGTTTTGCGTGAATTATGTCAACACCACCTCTGATGTTTTCCGGTCATACTGCGCCGCTCCATCCGTATTGAGGAAAGACGAGAAGCTCCGCCCACATCTCTATGCTTAAAAAAAATATTTTTTTTTTAAAAAGGTCCCATGTTCAAAATCTGGCAAGGGGGAGGAGCTTCAGGCCTTCCCCTCAGCCGAGTTCAACAACTTATTGTTTTGCGTTACTTCATTTTTGCTGTGACGGCAAATCCTCCGTTTGTTCGGCAAGAACGCCAAAATCCCTCTTCCAGCATGACGGCCTTCAAATAGAACGCAGGACCCGCCCATTTGGCGATAAAAAAAACAAAACGGGTTTTTTTGGTTTTTGTAATATTTGACTTCCATCTAAAAGAAGAACAAAAAAAAACAAGATAGATGAATATTATATTCCATTTATTCAAAGAGATAGCAGTAAAAACCTCCCGAGACTCACGGCGGAAACACACGAGTGAAATGTTCTACAGAGGGATTATTTCAGCGAATATTTGCAGGAAATGAGTAAAGAACCGTTGTTCCTTTTACTTCCCCTCTTTAAAGGTTTCCTGGGGAACCCAGCACCCACTGCAATCAGGATTCTTTGTCTCGGAACTATTCTCTAGGGTGATTTTTGTTTTCTTAACCTTTCCGGAGCCCCGAGACAAAGAAATACTAAATAAAGACACAGTTGGTTTATACCTGACCAACAGCAGAATAACCCCCCGCCAGAAACAACAGACAACAGGGTGGTTTTAAAATCTCCTACTTCATCGCACCAGTATGGAGAAGGAGGCGGAGCCAACATCTGAATTAAAGTAACTTTAGCCAAAAAGCTTGGGCCGAACCTCCTCAGTCCTTCTCCTCCTCTGTAAGCGGGGGCCATTCCGATCCTGAGGCCAGTCGCTGCCTAGCAACCAGATCAACACGGTTACTGGTGAAGACTGGTGAAATTCAACACACACACACACACACACACACACACACACACACACACACACACCCTCAGAGACAGAAATAAGTGAACTCTCCACCTCCTCCCCACGTGGGTTACCGCTCAGACCAGTCACAGGAAATGTGCCGCAATGCTGAGTCTAATTAAAACAAATTTATGAGGAAAGTTTGGCAAAATTCACATTAGACGCTCCCTGGAAGTCGGCGGCGGTACCGACCAGAACATTCTTCTGCACCAAAGTCTCTCTGTAATAAGAAACGCGAGCATGAAATACTCGGGATCCTCCGCCGTGAGTGCGTTTCATTGAAAACAAAGAAAGACATGCTAATTAAAATTCTTGTTGGCTTTAAATCTGAGACAAAGTTCAAAAAACAAAATTTAACCCTTTGGTACTAAGATCACCCGGCATGAGCCTAAGCCTAACCTCGAGTCCAACCCTAGCCCTTAACCCGACCCTAAGCCTAAAGCTAAGGCTAACCCTAGCTCTAAACTTACCCTAAGCCTAACCTTGAGTCCAACCCTAGCCCTTAACCCGACCCTAAGCCTAAAGCTAAGGCTAACCCTAGCTCTAAACTTACCCTAAGCCTAACCTTGAGTCCAACCCTAGCCCTTAACCTAATCCTTAGGCTAACACAAAGCCTAACTATAACCCTAACCAACCGTTTCATGACCTGCTCCCAAAACAGAATCCTGAGTCAGAACACCTTTGCTCAAATTGAAAGTCTGAGTGTCTCCGTCAGAACATGAAGGAAACAACCTGATGATCTTCAGCGCCGCGAGAAGACGCCGGAGAACCGGCCGCTAAAATCATTATCTGACCATCTGCTGCTCGTTCAGCCGCCACATTTGTTGTCTCACATTCCACAAGGTCTAAACAGAAGTGGGTTCGGCAGGGCCTGCTGGGAACGAGGCCCGCTGCAGCTCCTTCTGAGGAGAACCTGGAGCAATTATGTAAGAGTCTGAACGTGTCTGGAACCACGGAGCAGCTTCCTCACCGAGGGGTCCGGGCGAAACCTTCTTCGTCCAGATCCCTCCCAGGCTTCCCCGCATCGGTCTATTTCTGCCCGTCGCCCAGAGGACGGCAGGTTTGTAGAATGCTGGGCATGCTGGGGGAATGGGCCGTGGGGGGTGGGGTTCCCATAATCGAGTCATAAGCAACCACAGAGACCCCCACCCCACCCAGACCTCTTGTAGCCTAACCCCCTCAGTGTCCACGAGTTGATTTATAGGAACAGGAGGTCTCCCTCTTTCAAAGAGGCGGCGGCGGCGGCGGCGGCGGCCCTGTGGCCGTCACATCGGCCCAACATGTCGTCGGTTTCCTCGACCAGGAATAAAGAATAATGTCGGTAAAGAAACGTGAAGATTCAGAAAAAATTCTTCTTACAATAATTAAGTAGGACCTCCTACACAAAATCCCTCGCCGTCTGGACCAACATGGCGGCGTCCTTATGGAAACCAGGAACCGCTCATTTGGAGATAGAAAGGGCTTTTTCAAAACAAAAATTTAAAAAAATATCTATTTTTTTTACTTTCCACTGAAAGTACAAAAATATACCAACTTATGAATATTATATTCCATTCCAACAAATCTCAGGTAAGATTAGAATACGAACCATCGTAGCGACCCGTCTCACCCCGGCCATTATCTGTTTGAGACTCTCCCCTCTGGCAGGAGAGTCCATCAGAACCAGAACCTCGAGCCCACGATCCTTTTTTGATTGCACCTTTATTCTTTTCACTGCTGCTCTGTCATCTTTTTAGTACATGTCTATTTTTATTCTTAAGGCTGGGTGGTTGGTGGTTGGTGGGTTCTTTGGTTGGTGGGTTCTTTGGTTGGTGGTTGGTGGGTTCTTTGGTTGGTGGGTTCTTTGGTTGGTGGGTTCTTTGGTTGGTGGGTTCTTTGGTTGGTGGGTTCTTTGGTTGGTGGGTTCATGCTCTGCACCAAGATACCAGGTCAAATTCCCTGTACGTGTGACTTACTTGGCATAAACCGTTTTCTGATTCTGATTCTGATACTGGACCTTTACGTGATCGCAAAAAGTAAAAGAATTAAGAAAATAAGTAAAATGGTAATAGTATAAATCAAAATGAGAAGTTTGTGCGTCAGTGATCAGAGCGCTGATTTACATAAATGACACCCTAATATAAGTGTAAATAAAGCTAAAATGTAATTGTGTTTGCTAAAAATGTTTTTCCTTCTGGTTAATGAAATGAAGCCGACGGGTTTTTGTCTCATTGCCTTACACTAAGCTCCCAGGATAAAGTACCACCCGTTTCTCTGGAAGGATTACCCAGTCACCGCCCTTTAACCGACATCATCGATGACATCATTGGCACGCCGTCATCCAGGTCTTGATGGTTCTGCTCCGGATGCCTCTTGTTTCTCGTTGTTAACTTGAAATGTAATAATGACACGCTGTATTTCCTGGTTAAGAAGGTTCATCCACCTCTTCTTGCGTAATCCTGCTGACCATCCAACAAACATGGATGAAAACATCCTCCTCTAAGCAAATTTTGAAATTGAATAATTCATGTTAGGCGTATCTTAACAAGCCCCGCCCTCCTCATTCTTGGGGGAGTTAGGGAGTCTCAATCTGTGGGAGACACATAATCAGATGTCACAAGTTCAGATATTTCTGTTGCGGCGTGATGGGGATTTGCCAATAGTCCTAAAAGGTCCAGCTTTGTTAGAGACTTGGCCGGGCTCACTGGGTCCATGAATCCCTCCATCCGAGGGAAAGGGACTGACAATTAGAGACTGAAGAGACTTTTCTTCTCTCATCTCAAGAATAAGAGCATTTTATAGGGTAGAGAGATCGACCAATCCGTGTTCTGGACCGTAGCTGCTCCATCGAGGATTGGCGGCCCTTCAAATCCATCATCAACGTCACTTTTCACAAAGTTCTCCAAAGTTTTTTGGTTTTCAATATCCTTTTCTGAATAGAAAAACAAACAAAACCCACCCAGCTCCATCTGAGGGTTTTACCGCAAACCCAAACCTTCCCGAAATCAAGTCAGTCCTTCCTCACACTAAGGTCAATGAGGGTAGAACATTTGAAAGGGATACATTAAATTGTTTTTGAGTTACGGCATTAAAACGGAGGAACTGTGGGAAGACGCGGACACAACAGCTGCGATGACTAATCCATAAATACTCTATATCCATCTGAAGGTACTTCCTGCCTTGACAGGATACTGGATGATGATTTTGACACGTGAGGACCAACATAGATTCTAGAAGAAACTGGAAGCAAGATTCTGGTGTTCTTGTGACTTTCCTTTCCACAAAAGAAGAAGCGGTAACTTGAGGTCTGGTCCGGATCAGGACCGTTGAAGAATAGAAGAGGAAACAGTAATTCCCGCCGGGCCGCCTCAGAATGCTCCTTTTTAACAGCAAATTTTCCAAAAGCTCCTCCAATATCCAAATTTATTTTGGAAAACCCGGCACTGGGACCAGACAAAAGAACGATCCCTGAAGGCATCGTTCTTCTAACTGGATTCTCTCAGAAGCTGTGAAGATGTTCCTGACTTGAAACTTGCGCCGTGGTCAGATTGATATATAGTTTTGCGTTAAGTAAACATTCAGAAGAATAAATGGAGAGCTAAGCAGTTCTGAGTCCGGTGTCACATTTAGTGTTTGGCAGGTTGCCATGCAATCTAATAAAAAGCTCTTAAATGTCTGCCAGACCTTTGATCGAAGGTGGCGGGGGAGAAGAACACATTGAATGGGCCTCGCCACAATGTGTGACCAGACTGTCAATACTTTAAAACAACAGATAAAAAGGTTAAGTAGACCAATGCTGTCGTCCCCGACAGCAAGGGCGCGTCCGCGAAAAGTCCCCGAGCCGCTGCATAGTACAAGCACTCCCCCTGTTTAAACTCCTAAAATTAAATGAGTTTTTCCTTGAAAAAAAAGAAAAAGAAAAACAGAGACGCTCCTATAGAGAGTAAAATATAAGATATGAACGATATAGATCTCTGGGAGTCCGTTCAGCTGCACCATATTTGGAAGAAATCGGACTAATTACCGGCCGAAAATCTTTTGAAGTTAAGCACCCCCTAGTGTCGAAAATATACCACCCACTTTTCACAAAATTCCTCCTGTTCTTCCTCACACTGAGTTCTATGTGATTATAAAATTGGAAAAATAATCCATCACATTCTTTTTCAATTGTATCTGTAGAACAGTGGTAAAAAAAAACAAGCAACAAAGCTCCCTCTAGTGATTAAAACATTTACTACTGGAGTCAAATATTATATTGACAAGATAAATATACTCGAGTCGATTCATATGCACCAAACTTGGACAAAATCGAAGGCAGGAAGTATTTTACGAAAAATAGTGTTTTTCATAAAAACTCCACATGGTGAGTGATGGTGCGAAATTCTGGCCTGACAATTTTGGAGATAAGGCTCCCTCTAGTGTCGGAAATACACAACCCAATTTTCCCATAATCACTCCAGTTCTTCCTCACACTACGGTCTATGTGGGTATAAAATCTGAAAATGATCCACGAAATAGTTTTTTAATTATCGCGTTAACACGAAGGATCTGCGGTGGCCTATGATGATTCCATAATATAATTGTGCAAAAATTTTTTTTTCATTTCTAAACATATATTACATCAAGTTTAGGCAAAAATACGAATTCTGTTATTATTTACTGAGGTTGCAATGAGGGGCTGTGTTGGATTTAACGTCACGGCATCAGTGTTTGTGTGGGAGCGGACGACTTCAGGTAAACACTGAGGAATGTAGAGATCACAAGTTGTTGCTGTCATCTAGCAGCTCATTCAAGCTGCGGCGTCTTCCTCGCATGACGCTCACGCAAAGGCATCCAGCTAATAGACCACACTTAGGATTTTATGTTAACAAGAGTCATCCTAAGATGAAACACCACCTATCAAACCTCCGCCCGTCCCCCCAGCATTTATACAAACAGAGGCATAAGTATTTAACATCCTCCTTTGGCGAGCTGGGAGAAGTGGACTTTGTTTAGGATGCAGAGGATGTCCAACCTTCAGAGTCACCTCAAAATCCACTTTCTGTGAGCGATACAGTTTTGAGAAAGATTAGAGAAAAACTACATGATGGATTTGAATGTAATTTTGGCCAGAGGTTCGTTTTTTTCACATCCTAGAGGCGATCAAAGATGGTTTTGCAGCATTTGAGATAAAACAAAAATAACATTATAAGCCGTGGAGCTGGATGCTCAGTTGCAACAGTTCCTTGGATTCCTTTGATGTTCCTTTGGGAGTGAAGGTGAAGCTGGGGGCTCGGTGGGCTGAACACAGACGCTGAAGTGGAAGGCCCAACAGCTTATAATTTTATTGTATTTTATTTTATTTCAAATGCTGTGAGACATGTAACGTCACGAAAATGTGAACACTTCTAGCACTTCGAGATTTGATCCAAATGTAAAGTGCATTATAAATTAAATGTATTATTATTATTATTATTATTATGGCAACGCTGACAGGAAACAGTGAAGGGAAATAAAATCAAAGCCTCCACAGACACAGAACCCGACCAACAAAGATGAAGATTTTAATTTGAGATTGTTACACTTAAGTCCACTATGAAAATCTCGAGTTATTTGATATATATTTACAACTTACTATTCATTTACTTGTGTTTTTTTTAGGGTTTTTTTTGTTTAACAAAAACATAAAAATCACTATTGTTACTTTTTGACAAGTTAATTATAAAGCATTTTCCTTCGGGAACGATAAAGGGTCCGTCTATCTAATTATTAATTTTCTACTTTTTTTTGAGCAGTTAACGCCGAATACGAATTTCATTTTATATAAAAATGTGTATCAATATGTACACGCCATGTAGTATCACAATATATTGAAATATATATGATTACACACCAAAAGAAATATCACAATATATTTTAATTCGGAGAACTGACTGTAATAACCGACCCAACTGCAGAGTTAGAAGATTGTTTGGCTCATGAAGAGAATCCAACATGAACACAACTTCAGCTGTTCTTAACGGGAGTATGAAAAAAAATACTGCACAATATTCAGGATCCAAGAAGGCCACAAAAATAAAAGATGGCAGTGACAATTTCTCCGCAAAGGACATCGGATCATAAAACTCCTCACCAAAGACGCGCTGTGTCGTCATAAATGTATTTATTCCCATGTCCGATCCGTACGTTGACTTCATCGATGATGAGTGGGACCACTGATGCGGCCTGAGATCATGTTCTTGATGATCACATGACAGAAATGCTCACACATACCTGAGAAGTTTTTGCACGGGACCTCGCCAAGGAGGAACACCCTAAACACATGCACTCTCTCAGCAGCAGAGCTATCCCATAATACTTCAGTCTCTTTGCAGTACAGGCCTGTCAGAGAAGTTTGCAGGATCGGCGAAAATAAATGGCTAAAAATGATGTGTTTTCTTGTTTTGATGGTTAAAACTACCTCTAGCTGTGGTGTTGTTGATGGAAATAATGACATCAAAGTAAAATACAGGACAAATAAAGATGCTTGTTCTCCCGCCACTGTTTTTTCCTCATACTGAATGGCTGCTAATTTGATTAATGTAGGTCAATAATCAGCAATAACATTCATTTAAAACAATTTTTATATTTTGTTCGGTAATAAATGTAGAAAAAAAACAGCTATCACCACTTCCCATCCTGAAAAAACTATAAAATTTCTATATTCACACTTTTGACGACTTAATTTGACAATTTGACATCATCACATCATCATCAAATATTATATCATTTTAAGGATTTTAATCCTTTAAATACCACTTTTTTCATATGTTGCCCATTTTTTTAATGACAAACATATTTAGCAAAAAAGAATTTCTTAAATCTATTAATTTTTATGATTTTTGCTGATTTTTATAATGGTCAGCAAAAAAAAAATAGTAATTTAGCAAAATTTTTACATGTTTTTCAGTAGAGTGACATAAATGTTACCTTCCTTAGTATATTATACATTAGTAATATTTTACACTTCTACTGTCCTAATCATAGTAATCAAATTTTAAACGTACGTTCAGCATTTTAACCCTTTAGACACCCCATTGTTTATATAAAGTACCTATTACTATCATTATTTTCCATGTACTAAATGCTACGTGAATTATTTGTGTAAATTATTAGCAATAACACCGATTTAGGTGCATTTTTACATTTTGATCACTAATTAAAAAAACACATTTCACCACAATGGAGGATATAAACGTCCCCTTCCTGAAACTGTCATAAAATATTATACATTAATCTTACTTGATGTCTTAATGATTATAACCAGCATGCATCCTGGTCATACATGTCGAATATTCATTTATTTTCACCATTTTAACCCTTTAAATACCATTTTTGTTTACACAAAAATCCAGTTTCAGTATTTTTAAATGACCAAAAAGAGTTTCTTTTCATTTACTTAAGTCTTTTCAAATAAATCTCACTATGGGATGATAACACCAATGATATCACAGATTTAGATGTATTTTTTCATTTTGTTCAGCATGTGCCAAATTGGTGAACTTAAATGTCTCCTTCCTAAACCTGCTTTTAAATAATATAATTATATTTATATTATTTATGGATTTTACTGACCCTAATGATCAAAGATCAGCATCATTTCTCGTTTTTTTTAAATCGAATTAGTGCAAACGTCATGTGTTTCCATATACTAATGCTCAGTGTTTTTTTTTTAATGTAATTAATTAAAATACATCCTGCTTTGCTGATCTCAGCACTCTGAAGAAAAAGCAAGGGGAACAGCTTTTAGGGAAGAAACTATGCGACTTTTACCAAGAGAGTGAAAACACCCACAAATGTTTCCATGATCCATCACCCAACACAGGACCTGGACTCACCGAGTGGAAACCACCACGGGTCCCCCTTAATACACAAACACAGACACACGCACACACACACACACACACACACACACACACACATGGCGGGTGGGTGGAGGATGTAATCCAAACAAAGCCATTATGTCCAACCAGCCAGACTCCTACCCTATTTAAGAAGACCCACACGTTCATAATAATAATAGTAATAATTATTATTATTATTAATAATTATCATCATTATTATTATTATTATTATTAAAGGCCGTGTTGTTGAAGCAAAACTTTATTTAAAACAGCTGAACCGAGTGTCTCGTGTCAGTAAAACTACCTCGGACATGTGGTCGGTTCTGAGGCTTGGTCATGTTATTGGGTCTGGATCACAGCTTGATGACGACACACGCGTAAACGTTAAAAAGCTCTTCATCTTTGACGTGCTATATGGATGAAACGAGACGTTTGTTCGGTTCGTTCATTCATAGCAGGTCTCCGGTACCGACCCAGAAAGAACAAACGCTGCTCCTTACCCAGAAGATGAAGTTGAAGAAGAAGAGCATGTACTTGATACATTTGGTGCAGCCTTCCACTCCCATGATGATCCGTTAACGGGAGACACAGGTGTTCCGGTGAAACAACGACGGGGCGTTCAGCGAGTAACGGTCCAAATCACGGCTGAGACCTCAGCTAAGAGACAGAGGCAACACCCAACTCCTCCTCCTCCTCTCCCTCCTCCCCTTGCGGGTTGGCCCTCCTTCACGACGCCATAACGCAACATATTCCACTTCCGGTCTTCGCCTGCAAAATAAAATACACGCGCGTGGTGACGTCACTTGATTCGTTAATGATTTTTAGGAACGCTCAAACACTTTTATATTCAGAACTTGAACAAAGGTTTCTTGTGATCTCATTCAAAATTGCCATAAAACTCAGATATAATAATAATAATACAGATCTCTGAGAAGGGGCAAAAACATTATTTCAGAAATGCATTCCACATGTTCCATTTGGTCTTTTTATATCCCTTATTTCCATTTAAGAGGAAATGGATCTGAGTTCTTATGAGCTAAAACAGATTTTACCAAAGTGACACAGATGGAAATTGTTCTGCCTTTAAACCACATTCTGAAACCTCTTCTGGACACATTTATTTATGTCCTGTTTTACAAACCGATGACGGCAGAAAGCCAGTAATTTTACTGTAGTGATAATATTTGATCAAAGTTTCCTCTTTCCTAAAGAAATGTATTTATTTTAATTGTATTCTACATTCAAAAAAAATGGAAATTCAAATTCAAGACTTTTTTTTTAATCCTTTTTCCCTCTTCACCTGTTTATTATCTCTGAATGAACTTTTCTTCAGTTGTTGTTCTTCTGCTCATTGTTTAACGTTTCTTGTTGTTTATTGAATCTCAGTTTAAATGAGGGGAAAAGCAGGATGGTAAGAGCTAACTGGGAGCTTTCTGGGAGCTAACTGGGAGCCAACTGGGAGCCATCTGGGAGCTAAGTAGGAGCTAACTGGGAGCTTTCTGGGAGCTAACTGGGAGCCAACTGGGAGCCATCTGGGAGCTAAGCGGGAGCTAACTGGGAGCTTACTGGGGGATTACTGGGAGTTAACTGGGAGCCAACTGGGAGATAAGTTGGAGCTAACTAGGAGCTAACTGGGAGTTAACTGGGAGCTAAGTAGGAGCTAACCGGGAGCTTTCTGGGAGCTAAGTGGGAGCTAACTTGGAGTTAAGCAGGAGCTAACTGGGAGCTTACTGGGAGCTTACTGGGGGATTACTGGGGGATTACTGGGAGCAAACTGGGAGATAAGTTGGAGCTAAGCGGGAGCTTACTGGGATCCATTCAAGCATGAAAGTATGGAAACCATAATTGATTTCAACTGAGAGAAAAAAAAGTTTTGCTCTGTTGTTTGAAGTAAACATCGTTAGGTACATATTACGCTATGTCCACTTCATCAGTTGTCCTTCGTCACTGTAACAGACCAGTAACACCCAGCGAGACTTCACAGGTGGTTATGATGTCACAAACAATCACTTCACCTTCGGGTTCTATAAAAGCTAAAGTTAGCTAGTAAGCTAAGACGTTTTTACAAGAAGCATTAAATGTGAAATGTCTCTTTTCTGAAATAAGTTTTTTCCCCTCCGATGAGCCGCCCAACAAACTCATGCCTCTTTTTAAAGTATAGCAAATAGTGAAGAGGCGTGTCCACATTTAAATCTACATTGTTGTTTTTATGGTCCACTAAGTGTCGTCAAACGATTCCCCCTCCCTCCTGTTTCCATTCTACTCTATTCTCTCCCCCCTCCTCTCTCTCACTCCCCCCCTCCTCTTTCTCGCTTCCTGTCCCCCTCTCTCGCTCTCCGTTTTTCTCTTGCGCCCTCTGAGTCTCTCTTGCTCCCCCTCTCCCTCTCTCCCTCTGTGTCTCTTTCTCTCCCTCTCTCTCCCTGTCTCTCTCTCTCCCTGTGTCTCCCCCTCTCTCTCTTTCTCTCTGTCTCTCTCTTGCCCCCCTCTCTCTCCCTCACTCTCCACCTCTCTCGCTCCCTGTCTCTCCCCTTCTCTATCTCTCTCCCCCCTCCTCTCTCGCTTCCTGTCTCTCCCCCCTCTCTCTCTCCCTCTCTCTCTCCCCTGTCTCTCTCTGTCTCTCTCTCTGTCTCTCTCTCTCTGTCTCTCTCCCTGTCTCTCTCTCTCTGTCTCTCTCCCTGTCTCTCTCTCTGTCTCTCTCCCTGTCTCTCTCTCTGTCTCTCTCTCTCTGTCTCTCGCCCTGTCTCTCTCTCTCTGTCTCTCTCCCCCCTCTCTCTCTCTCCCCCCTCCTCTCTCGCTTCCTGTCTCTCCCCCCTCTCTCTCTCCCTCTCTCTATCCCCTCTCTGTCTCTCTGTCTCCCTCTCTCTATCCCCTCTCTGTCTCTCTCTCTCCCTCTCTCTCTCCCCTCTCTGTTTCTCTCCCCCCTCTCTCTCTATCCCCTCTCTGTCTCTCTGTCTCTCTCTCTGTCTCTCTCTCTCTGTCTCTCTCCCTGTCTCTCTCTCTCTGTCTCTCTCTCTCTCTCCCTCTCTCTCCTCCTCCCTAACTTTTGTATTTTACAAGCCTTAACTTCGAGCTCCTTCTATCTGATTCCTGACTTTCTCTCAGAATCAGCCATCATCACTCCATCCGGTCGGCCGTCTGCTCCACTCCCGCCTCGTATTAGCTACTATAAACTGTTTATGAACTGGTGATAAACCTGTCAGAGGTTTCCTCCGGGGTCTGAAGAGATTTCCTCTTCACCCGATGCGTCCAGTGGAAAAGGTCTTCCTCTGTCTGCAGGTGAAAGGTTGAGCTTCTGGAGCGTCTGGACTCACCTGGTGATCCGCCCCATCACTGTCGGTGATGTCAGCGTGTCAGGATATCCCATAATAATAGCCTCTCCTATAGGCTCATCAGAGGAATGGAGGACAGGAAGAGTTTGACGTGTAGCGAGGCGGAAGCCTTCGTCAATGAAATATAACTCTTCTTCATCATGGAAAGTATTCCCGAATAATTAAAATGTCTCTTTCAGTATTAGATGATTATATTGATCTAATTAAATATACTTGGGTTAATATAGTTTTTACGCTTGATTCCACTTAGTTACTTCAGTTAGATCAAAACGATTTTATTTGAGTTGATTCAACTTAGTTATTTTGATTCGTTCCAACTTTATTTATTTGAGTTGATTCAGTTTTATTTAATAAGGCAGTTTATCCAACCCATATAAATATATATAAATAAAGTTGGTCCAACAGAAATACTTGCCAGAAACGCATTTAATATTTGAAAATACTTTCCACGATTTAATCAAATTAATCCAAAGAAAAGCATTTGAGTAGAAATAACAGAAATACGTCTTTCAGTTCGTTTCGGCCCGATTTGAATTACAAACGTTACGTTTTTATAAACCATGTCACTCCTACATGATGTAATCATGTTTATTTTGTAAACATGAGATAGTTTCATGCAAAATACATCAATCAAAATAAAGATTCCCCTTCTGTGAGTGAGTTTTGGGGGTGGGCCTTGACGGACTGAGACCCTCCTGCTCAGGTATTTGGTTTAGTTTCCATTATCAGTTTATTTAAGAGCAGCTTTAAATCAACTCTCCCACATTTCCAGAGATAAAGGCCAACCTTCCTCCTCTTCCTCGTCCTCCTCGCTCTTCTCAGCTCAGCAGCCCCCCCCTCTGTTTCTCCACAGTTACTACAAACATCAGATCAAAGACTTCTACTCATTAGTTTTTATGAACTAATCATGTTCAGCCACTTATTTCCTATTATTATTATTATTATTATTAATAATAATGTTAGTAGTAGTTGTTGTAAGAGTAGTAAAACACAACTGTCGGGTGGTAGTAGTAGTAGAAGGAGGAATATAAGTAGTAGTAGTACATATAGTAGTAAGAGTAGAAATAGTAGATGTAGAAATAGTTGTAGTAGTTGTAGGAGTAGTAGAGATAGTAATAGAACTAGTAGTATTAGGAGTAGAACTAGTAGTAGTAGAACTAGTAGTATTAATAAAAGAAATAGTAGTAGTAGTAGAAATAGTAGTAGTAGGAGTAGAACTAGTAGTAGAACTAGTAGTATTAGTAGTAGAACTAGTAGTAGTAGAAATAGTAGATGTAGAAATTGTTGTAGTAGTTGTAGGAGTAGAAGAGATAGTAATAGAACTAGTAGTAGAAGAACTAGTAGTAGTAGAAATAGTAGTATTAATAAAAGAAATAGTAGGAGCAGTAGAAATAGTAGTAGTAGGAGTAAAACTAGCAGTAGTAGGAGTAGAACTAGTAGTTGTAGGAGTAGAAGGAGAAGTAATAGTAGGAGGAGTAGCAGTATAAATAGTAGTAGTAGTAGGAGTAGTAGTAGTAGAAATAGTAGGAGTAGTAGAAATAGTGGTAGTAGGAGTAGAACTAGCAGAAGTAGGCGTAGTTGTAGGAGTAAAAGGAGTAGAAATAGTAGTATGAGTAGTAGTAGAAATAGCAGTAGAAGTAGAAATAGTAGTATGAGTAGGAGTAAGAGTAGAAATAGTAGTAGTAATAGAAGAAATAGTATTAGTAGAAATAGTAGTGCTAGAAATAGTAGTAGTAGTAGAAATAGAAGAAATAGTAGTAGAATCTGCAGTAATGGTAGTAAGAGTATTTGTAGTGTTAGCATGAAATAAACATGTTTATTTTGTTATTATCTCATAGTGACTTAGCGGCTAACATGAACGCGGGATCAGTGAATGAGTGACAGCTCAGACTCAAGAGAAATAGAAGCAGAAGTAATGAGACATTGATTCAAGTCAGATGGAATCAAGCAACATTTTTTCCCAAGCGAGAAAACCGAGCTGTTCTCATTAGTTACGGGTTTGTATACGATAAAAAAACAGAAAGAAAACTGATGGAATTCCTGTGCCAGGTGGCGACGACGCAGAGACGTCTCATCATGCAGGGAGGTTTTTATATGATGAGATTTCTCTTTAATGTACATAAACTAAGATACCAGCTCTCGAAGGTTTAATCATTCATCAGAGACACTAAAAAGTCTAAACCCAATCTGCCATAACATTATAACCACTGATAAGGGAATAGCATTGATTATCGGGTTACCATGGTTACCTGTCAGCGGAAGGGATTCATCATTATATATTATAATGATGATGATTATGGAAGCAGGAAAAACGGACGACTGTGAGGAACTGGGAGACAAGGACAGGATTGTGATGGCTATAGAACTGGGTCAGAACATGTCCAGAACTGTCACCTTACTATCAGAACCAGGATGGATTTTTTTCAGGAATTTTGGACTACAGTTGCTCCTCTGAGGGTCAAAAAGAGCAACAAGACCTTCTTTTCTGGAGACTTTTCAGTAAAAAACTACAAATCCCATATGAATGACATCAATAGGAATTTTCCAAGGAGTTTCCTTTATTTGCATTTTATCGTTAAGTTTATAAATTTTCATCTGACATGACTGAATGAACTTGATTCATTTTCGATTTAGTTTTTTTTTCTCCGTTTAATCATCCGTTGCAAACAACTCTGTGCTTCGATTGCTCCGTTTACGTTTAAGGAAATTATTGTTTGCTTTCGGTTTTGTTGCCTCGGCGAAAATCAACAGAAATTCCTGGTTGCACTTAGCAGCGATGCAGCTGAAAAAATGCAACAACAACACTGTTTTATTCTAATTGCCTGATGAAAAAAAAGTCTTTAAGAAGAAGAATTCACTGATTGCTTGTAAAGTTACATTTTTTTATTTTTAAGTAAGACGCTTTTGTTCTGCTCTGTTTTTATCGAGGCGATTTTATGCTAACAGTTTTTACTTTGCTGGAAAAGGTTTGCGAAGGAAATACGGCTTTAGATCGACTTAAATCCCGTAATGATTTGTTAAAATATCATCAACTAAATTTACAAGACGATCAAGGAATGACAAAATAAAAAAAAATCAATATATGGTAGTCAGGAAAAGTTGGCGCAGTTCGCAAAAGGAAATTTTTTTTATTTTAACAGCAACGTTTTGCCACATTTAGCTCCAAATATTGAATCTAAATCTAAATGTTACATTTAGATGTTTGGAAAATATGCAAATTTACAATGACGTCAGCGGAAGTACCAAAATAAAAGCACGATGAAGAAAAACTCTTCTATATGCGATAAACACCGCCCCTTTTTGCACCAAGGTAGTTTTAAAACTTTATCCAACCGTCCAACAACTTACCAAAGATGGTGAAAATTACTTTTTTTTTAAGTTTCGTGCTTTTAGGTTCTTCTGGTAGACGAGACGCCTGCTTCTTCTCAAACATGGCGGACAAAAACTTCTAGTTAAAACCCCGCCCCCTGTCTCTGACATCATCACATCTTGTTTTTAACCCGGAGCTTTTGGTTGTTCTTAAGAAACAGTTTTTAAAGGCCAGGGGAATAACAAGTCAGGAAGTAGATCTTAAACCACATTTATGCAAAAGGCTCCGCATTTACTATGTATAAAGGTGTTTCTCTTCATCGAGCTTTTATTTTGGTACTTCCGCTGACTTCATTGAAAATTTGCATATTTTCTAAACTTTTTTGGTTCAGTATTTAGATTTAGATTGAGATAAAGATTTCAAATACGAAATGAAGATTAACCAGAACAACATGTAACAAATAAAACCAGAGTTTAAGACAACATTAAACAGTTTTTAAAAGTTAAAACAAATGAAGAAAATCATTATTTTACTAGGGTTGATTTAAGTTATTTTGAATAGTTCCAACTTTATTTATCAGGGTGGTTTCAACATAGTTACCTGGAGCATAACCCTCCCTGACCATCTGAGGGCTCCACAGACGACTGACACATTTAAAAAAGGACTTAAAACTTTCCTTTTTAGCAGAACCTATAACCTTAATTAACATTGCTG
>VRLP01007222.1:0-23090 GCA_009660295.1 Lophius piscatorius | reverse complement strand
AGACAAACGCGTGGACCAGCTTTTCAGCATCACTCAAGGTGAGTGAAGAACGGAGTTTCGAGATATTTCTGAGATGGTGAAAGGAGATCTTGCAGATGTGTTTTATGTGGGATTCAAAAGTGAGTTGAGGGTCAAATCTTACACCAAGGTTGGTGACTGATGAAGAGTCACCAACTCTTCATCATGGACGATTAGCCTTTAAATGACTGAGTGAATAAGGTAGAGCATAAAATAGTTATAAAATATAAAACTAGTCTCTATCAAATTAATTACAAGTAGTTCTTGAAACAAACAAGGTTCAAATACAGCAGGAGCAGAAGAAACCTGCATCGGGGGAGCGAGGGCGGTTTGAATAGATCATGCTGTGTTACAAGCATATCAAAATGTATTAAGCCTTCGCCTGGGGAGGTCATCAGTGAGGCATCCAATCTTCATGGAGTGTCTCACCAATGCTGAGGACACTCCAGGGAGTGGGGATTAGAACCATACTCCTCAACCTCCTTTGAAGAGGAGGGGTGAACCACCACTGGAGGAGGTGTTACACACATTCCTCTAGGTAGGTGCATGTGCTCAGGGATCTCTGGACTGTGCTTCACCTACATTAATCACTTACTGTCCACTCTTGGACCTGCTCCAGAGCTGCACTGCGTTCTTATGAATTTTTTTTTTTCACCCTGTAATGAATTTTCTATTTCTTAAGGGTTTCACTTAAGTTTCATACAATTTTAATTTAAGAATGACATGCTGCAGGAAATCAGTACTTAAACTTACAAACCACAGACTTTGAATACTTCGAGGAATTTTGAGATCTACTTCTAAACTAAGGTTGCTAAGTGCTTAAATAACATGGTGTTGTTCTTGTCCTTTGCATTTGGCAAATTTTATTGTTGCTCAAGGGTCTCAACTTGCGGACTGCTTAGGCTGGGAATCGACCCAAGACCTGCTGATAAGTAGGTCCCCAACCTATCCTCTGAGCCACAATTTTGAAACTGCAGTTCTCATAAAGTAGAAGTTTGTTGCATAGAATGTGCTGCATGGAGTGATTTAAACTGTGCTATATGCTATTGAAAACAGCTGATTAATAAACATAATATCTAACAGGGATTGTATAATTTTTCTTCCAACTTAACAGAAGTGTAATGGTCCATTTTTGTGAACATAAGAGAGAAGGGTAGAACACTGTCTGGTAATGATGGGGGGGATTAGAACCAATCATCATGTTTTAAATGCTTAAAACTTCATTACCAAGCTCTGTACTGTATGACAGTATGACATTTCAAGGATAATTAGCCCATCAGGAATCACAAGTATAAAAAAGATGGAGCATCAAAACAACAGCAAGCAGAAATGAATCATCGGCAACGTTGAATCAAATGTCTTAGATGGTACAAACAAATTCACTTTAAATGTTTTACAGTCATTGTTACAGAAGGAACTTAATTGTTCTGACTGATTGGACTTCTTAACACATACATTATATCATGAGAAAAATGTAAGTATTAATACAGGCATGAGGTGGGATAAAAAAAAATGGATTCACTCTATTTGCATCTGTAGGCGTAGAGATCTTAATGAGGGTTCTCGGTCTATCTCTCTGTGGTGACTGCTTTGCCTTCTATTTGGAAACTGGCCGTGCTTTTCCTCCCCATACCTGAAGAGTTAGAGTTCTGGTAAAAATATGATGACACGGAGCGAGTGGACATAAATTAAACGGGATCCTCACTCTCTAGGACAAAGATCATGGACTTTTTGAGCTTCTCCTGGAATCTTTCACACATGAACACATAGAGGATGGGGTTCAGGCAATTGTTTGTAAAAGCAAGACAGACAGACAGCGACCCTCCAATTTTGGCAACATTTAAGAGATCTGGGTTACTACGAGCCTCTAATTCTACGAATTGCAAAATATTGAAGGGGAACCAGCAGATGAAGAATGCAAGAATAATGGCGATGATGATACTGCGAGATCTCTTTTTCCTGATCCCCTGCAGCCGCCTTGCACGCACTCCTATGACCACGTAAGAGACAGCTGTTACCAAGAATGGGATGAGAAAGCCCACGACAAAGCGAAAAACAAGGAGAATCAGATATTGATCATTTGACAAAGATTCAGAATAACCGCAAAAAATATTATCTCCTCGACTGCTAAGGTCACGGAAAATGGCAAAAGGGGCGCTGCAGACGCCAGCAGTCACCCAGACGACAACACAGGAGCTGAGTTTTGCGGACGGTACGCTCGTTTTGAGCCCATGTCACCAAACAGATTGTCAGGCAACGATCCAGATTTATTTGCTGTCAGCAGAAAGATACTTGCAAACATGTTGACGACAGTCACAAATGTGTTGATCTTACACTTGAAATGTCCAAAAGGCCATTGGTGGTGGTAAGAAAGAGAAATGATTGTGAAAATCAGGAAGGCAGTGAAGAGGAAGTCAGCCAGGGCCAGGTTGAGAAACCAAACTGAGTTCACAGTTCTCTTCATTCTGAAGCCTGTCAAATAGATGACCACACCGTTGCCCAGAATCCCAGCGATAAATATAAGAATGTAGAGGACCAGGGAGACTATACACATAATCCGGAAGGCCTCATCCATCCTAGCCAGTGGGCTTGCAGTGAAATTGTTATCTAGTGCAATGTGCACTGAAAAGACAGAATTTGCATTTCTACTCAACACAACTCATGACATTGAGTCATAATATCGTTCTAGAATCCTCCTGCCCCCAAATGCACTCATCTGTGGTCTGGTCCTGGTCTATGCAATGTTTCTTGAGAATACTATTACTTGTACTAAATTGCATGTTGACATTTCTAACCCACAGTCCTTTTTATGATCCAAAACATCACATGTTAATTAAATATAAGGTTTATGTATATTTATGGTATCACTGGTGGGAAGTACATTTTTTCTGAGAATTTTTTACTTTGACTCCTTACATATTAAGACAAATATCTGAACATTATTTTTCCGCCCGTTTACAAAACATGCTTCCCAACACTTTGTCCATCATTTTATCGTAGTGCGTTTTCCTAACTGTTGAATCCAAACAGAGGGGACACATTGTTGAGGACAATATCTTGTTGCAGCCGTCAGTGCATTTCATTCACCCCAGACGAAATAAAACAAAACACCTGAGACATGTTAACATTCAAGAAACTTGACTAAAAACAGATGGTATGATGTTGTGTGTTTTGATTATTCACACTGACCACATTCATTTAAACTGTGAAGGGCAGTAATAAGTTGAATGGAGGCAGGTAATTCAAAATAGATTTGCACTAATATAGTTGGTAGAATAGTCATTCAAAGAGAAAAATTTACATTTGACTACATTTCAGAGCCTGTACTCCCTTTTATTATTTAATAAAAGAGCTGAATCAATACTTCTACTTCTACCAGAGTATATATTTTTTTAATGTTAATAATTAGCTGTACTTCTCCATGAGACAAGAATGCAATGCATTTTTTCCTTCTGCAAATGCTATTTCAAAACAATGCAATGACATGTTCAAGGTTTCTTACCAACGCTATTCTGGTGTGATGGGAATCTGAGTTAATCATTTTTTATATCGACCCTTTATAATTTTCTCTCTGTCATTACTCCTCCTCTTTCCTTCATGCAAGTGCCATTGAGGACAGAACTCTTACTGCTGCAGGATTGTGCAATACACTGCAATACACCAAGAGTGTTGCAATATCTTAAAAATGCTGAAACATTACCCCGATATACAGTTTATACGTATGCTAAAATCAGCTTATCTGTGGTTGCAATTAATTCAATCATGTTGGAATATGTTTTTTTCCAGCCCTCTGTGGTGATGTAGGTTTCACATAGTAAAATACTTTTTGGGATTTTTCATTTCATCTTTATCTTAACTTGCTCATTAAATATTGCATACTTTGCTTCATCTATGTGATCACTCACATAGATATATTTTATCAAAAATTACACAAACCAGGTGCTACCATTGTGACAGCTGATACCGATGCTGTGTAGAATCGCTCAGCAGGAGGACTCAAGGTGGGAATGCGTGAGCGCATGTGCAAAGAAAAATGTATTTAAATTTGCATATTAGTTGGAAGCAACAGTCGGGTCAATCCAGTGTCACAGATATGACACGCGACGTACAAGTTGCAGTTAGACATGCCCCAGGACACAATGCCCCAAAATTACCACAGCACACTCTTTTCACAGACCAGACGGCCACCAGAGTCACCCTGAAATGAGACGGAGTTTTTTTCTTATTGACTTTTTTTTACTTTAGAATCCCTGAAACATAGAGTTTTTTAGTAATTGTAGAGCCTAATAATGGATTAGCTTCAAATTAATTCAAAACTAGAAAGTTGATATACATACATAGTGACACTAAACCAATCAAATCATTAAAAAATTACGAGTTGTTACTTTAGTGATCATATGTGGTAGTTGTTCTAAAAAATCCCTTCTATGTACATTGTAAAATGAAATAGTGTCTATTGCATATTTTGACAAAACTATTACTTTACAGATTTTAAAATGAATATGATTGAGTTTCTAAGTAATTTTTTTTGTGTATTACTTTAATCAAGCAATACACATAAAATTTAAATATTAGCTCAAGTATGGTTGGTTTATAATAGACTTTCAGCTGATTGCTACCAATAATAACTAATTTTTCTTAAAAAATACTTAACCTTGACAGAAGGACACGGCAGAAGCACCAGCACGGATGTCGGAATAAAAAAGCTGGTGATAAGCACTTGATATGAATATGAATGAATTAGCAACAATACTGCCGGTTCTAACTACGCTGAGAAAACAGAAAGTTATTGCACCATGTTCAACATGTGAAGCTGTATGTGTCCTTTATTATGTCCTACTACTAACACTTAACTGTAAAACTCCCTTTACTGCAGGAAAGATGTATCTATCAGAACATGTTCTTTCAACAGGAAACAACAATATGTAAAAGCTTCAGCAGTTGCAAGTTGAGAGCAACTCAGCTTGCAATGCATTATGACTGCAATGCATTTTTGTATTTTTTAATATCCAATACATTATTAAAAACCACAACACGTTTAAAAAAAATGAAAAAAAGAATCCCAATGTCTTCTTTATTTATTTTAATTTGTCAACATCAAAGAGAAAGAGATAACTTTTCATTCTTCGTACAAATTGTTGCAAAGACAACCATCTGATGAGTGATGATGTTTTGCATGAATGAATCAGATTATTTTGAAATCTTGAAGTTGATTGGATTTGCTTTCTGAATAAGTCAATCAATAAGTGCTCGTTGGGATCCGAGATTAACTGTAAACTGATTGTTCAGTCAACTTCCTCGATTGTTGGGCCAGTGGAGGAACTGCCCCCAGCTCCACCATGGAATCCACCTGGCATTCCTCCTGGCATTCCTCCTGGCATTCCTCCTGGCATTCCTCCTGGCATACCCCCCTGGTGTAGTTTGGAGATGATAGGGTTGCACACCTTCTCCAGTTCCTTCTGTTGGTGATCATACTCATCCTTCTCTGCTGTCTGGGTAACAGAAGTAACCAAAAAACACTTTAACAAACTCGTGTTCAATGTGATCATGTGAATGTGATCATAGACTGAGCAAAGAGTCAGCTCGCTCTGTTATTAGTCACTCAATCAATTTTTACCTGGTTCCTGTCCAGCCAGGCAATGACTTCATTGGATTTATCGACGATGGTCTTTTTGTCCTCGGGGCTGATCTTATCTTGGAGCTTCTCATCCTCCACAGTGCTCTTAATGCTGAAGGCCAGAGACTCAAGAGAGTTCTTGGATGTAACTTTGTCTCTCTGGGATTCATCTTCGGCCCTGAACTGTTCTGCTTCCTGCACCATTTTCTCGATGTCTTCTTTGCTCAGCCGCCCTATAGGAGAAGAAAAATACAATCCTCTGTATTTCTTTCAATTAGGATGATTCATTTATTCTGCCATTTCTTATGAAGTATTATTTTTCTTGATGTTCTTTTTGAAATTCCTGTTTCAAATGTTGTTGCTGTTTTATTGTGGTTATCTACCTTTGTCATTTGTAATGGTGATCTTATTCTCTTTTCCAGTGCTCTTGTCCACTGCAGAAACATTGAGAATGCCATTGGCATCGATGTCAAAGGTCACCTCAATCTGAGGGACACCTCTCGGAGCAGGTGGAATACCTGTCAGCTCAAACTTTCCCAGGATATTGTTGTCCTTGGTCATGGCTCTCTCACCTTCAAAAACCTGCAAATAATTACTCAAATCAAATTCTGATACAAACAAAATATAATTACATTACAAACACTTTATTTCAAGAGTCGCTCTACCTGAATGAGGACACCGGGTTGGTTGTCTGAATAGGTGGTAAACGTCTGAGTTTGCTTAGTTGGAATGGTGGTGTTTCTTTTGATAAGGACAGTCATCACTCCTCCAGCAGTTTCAATTCCCAGGGACAAAGGACTGACATCCAGGAGGAGCAGGTCCTGCACATTCTCAGACTTATCGCCAGCAAGGATTGCCGCCTGCACAGCTGTGAAGGGTTTCCAAAAATTGGAAATAAATACCATGATGACGAGTCAGCTTTTATAACCACTTCATCCTTTTTGAGCTTATGAGCTTTAATACTTTAAGAGCAATATTACTTGAAATTAAGTTTAATGCTAAATTCTGCAATGACACCAACCTGCACCGTAGGCTACAGCCTCATCAGGGTTGATACTTTTGTTGAGGTCACGGCCATTGAAGAAATCCTGCAGTAGCTTCTGAATCTTGGGGATACGTGAGGAACCACCCACCAGCACAATGTCATGGATCTGGGCTTTATCCATCTTGGCGTCCCTCAGGGCTTTCTCTACAGGCTCTAAGGTTCCGCGGAACAAGTCTGCATTGAGCTCTTCAAAACGGGCCCTGGTGATAGATGTATAGAAATCCACTCCTTCATAGAGGGAATCAATCTCAATGCTGGCCTGGGTGCTGCTAGAGAGGGTGCGTTTTGCACGCTCGCAGGCTGTGCGTAGTCGACGCACAGCACGCTTGTTAGTGTTGATTTCCTTTTTGAACTTGCGCTTGAACTCAGCAATGAAGTGGTTAACCATGCGGCTGTCAAAGTCTTCACCACCAAGGTGTGTGTCACCAGCTGTGGACTTGACCTCAAAAATGCCATCCTCAATAGTCAGGATTGACACATCAAAAGTACCTCCTCCAAGGTCAAAGATAAGGACATTACGTTCACTGCCAACCTAAAATGAATTGTGATTGGTAACAATTACTAATAATTACATGAAATTCGGTTGAAAGCGTTTGTTTAGCATTTAATTATTAACAACCTTTTTGTCCAGCCCATATGCAATGGCTGCAGCAGTGGGCTCATTGATGATACGTAGTACATTAAGCCCTGCGATTGTTCCAGCGTCTTTGGTTGCTTGACGCTGGGAGTCATTAAAGTAAGCAGGAACAGTGATAACTGCATTGCTCACAGGCTGAAAAGACAGCAAGACTTTCAGTTGATAAACATCATTTGTTGTTTGAAGCAGTTATAGATATTGTGTCAGCACAATTGTCAAGAGTGAAAAAGGCGGAGACACAAAAAACTGTTTCTTGACTGCTGCAGTTCATCAGTGCCACCATGAATTCTCTGAAAACGTGATATAAGATAAGCATGGTTATACTTATTTCCAGCTACCTTGCCGAGATAGGCCTCAGAGATCTCCTTCATCTTGGTTAGCACCATCGAGGAAATCTCCTCAGGATAGAAGGTCTTATTCTGACCCTTGTATTCAACCTCCACCTTGGGCTTGGATGAATCATTCACCACGTTGAAGGGCCAGTGCTTCATGTCTGCCTGCACCACTGCATCGTCAAACTTGCGGCCAATCAGACGTTTAGCATCTGAAAGAGATATAAGAGAAATAAATCATAAACAACTAAATGATTAATCCTAAATGAGATTTTCCTTCAGAATGATTACTTATAATATACGGCGGTGAATGAGAAAAATCATTTTGGATCATTTTTTTTCAGTTTTACCAAATACTGTGTTGGCAGGGTTCATGGCCACCTGATTCTTGGCAGCGTCTCCAATCAGCCTCTCCGAGTCTGTGAAAGCAACATAGCTGGGGGTGGTCCTGTTTCCTTGGTCATTGGCAATGATCTCCACTTTGCCATGCTGGAAGATTCCAACACAGGAATATGTGGTTCCAAGATCAATGCCGACAGCGGGTCCTTTAGACATCTTATGCCATAAAAATAGAATAGTAACATTTCATAAATTGGATCCATTTTTGGATAGCCACCCCAGATTATGTCACGTAACCATCATCACTTAAGAGATTTAAATCCATTCAGTTGCTCATGATTGAAATAGTTTTGTACTTGGACAATGTGAATGCACCTACCCATGTACGGCTGAGTGCATCTTTTATGCTGTCTTTGTCCCTTTTATTTAGATAAATTCCAGTCACATGAGGCTCAAATAGTGAGTTTACTGGCTTGAACAACTTATGACACATTAAATCAATGGACTATGTCACACCACTGTTAAATTACATTTTTACACTGCGTACTCTTCGCTCCTCCCTCAGCGACATAGAACTAAAATGTCTCTGGCAGACTAGTAAAATATCATGTACTGCTCTTGGAATAGTGGAAGGCATTTCTATTTTCCAACAGCTGGCTCTAAATAGTTTGCAGGTACTATAATAAGTATCAGCGTGTATATGTAGCAACGAATGGCATGTGGCTGAAAATGAAGAGATCATTTATCAGTGAGGCAAGTAGGCTAAAGCTTCTTGCTAAGGGAGGGCTCTGATTTGACAAAACCAGCTTACTGAGGCTGGAAATAAATGCTTTTTGGAGGCAGAGGAAATTTCAAACAGACCCAAAAAAACCACTGGAATCTGGTTAAACTGTTTTTGAGTGTTTCAGTTTTAGTTCAACTGCAGTCTACTGAATTGGCAGTTACTATCTAGATTTGCAACAGAGGTCAGAACACGAAGAAATATAGCTCTTGCTTCACTGCCTCTTCTTCAAACATTTCTTTAAACTTCCCGTATGTAGCTCAGAAGAAAACATTGTGACATACTTACTTATAACAACACTGTGAAGTTTATTCCCCCTTTTAATGCAATACCGAAAGAGAACGTTAACTGAACCATTACCATCATCCCGAAACACATTTTGTTTGCTGGACTGTGTTTTTTTACATGGATTTAGCTTTTTCTTGTCATTCCATTGTCTAACAGAAACCATGCAAAGCGCACTTATTTGGGAATACATCTCAGATCCGGCTACGCCTTCTAAGCAGCAAGCAAGACAGATAAAGCAGGCTGAGTGTCACATTTTTTATAGAAGGGGTTACCTTGAGGCGTCAGACGTTCAAGCCTTGAGAGTTCACTGAGTGGTACTTCTGCCTATAACACAAATCTCCAGATCTCCTTCCCTGGCAGGCAGACTAAGAGGATGAGTGTCTCTGCTCCCCAGTGTATATAGAGCACTGTGCAGGGAGAGCCCATCCGGGTGTCAGGTGACTCCACTTAGGAAAGTTCTAGGCCTGTGTCTCTGCTCACTGACTGGATTTCCTTGCAAGAACGCATACTACTGCCACTTCCACATCCCTCTGCTAGTTAAATTAAAAATGTCAACCAAAGGGTATTTGACAAGGCATGTAAATCAAACATCTTTCCATAGGAGTATTGTGAAACATGCTCTATGGACTGACACTGAATCAGTGTTATATATGAAATTTTTTTTTTTCAAACTACATTTAAACCATTTTGAAAATCTCTGCATATCCTTAAATGTCTGGAGTAATGTAGACAATAAATGTGCATTTTACACATGTTTGATCATGAAGAGTCCGTAGCAAACAATAATGTAATTTGATGTAATTTAAGGGACAGAACATAACGGATCACATTATAAGTTCACTTTTAAGATACACATTGTTAGCAGTGAAGGGTTTTGGGTGAAGCTGAACAGGTTGTCCATTAATTATGGGGATTGATCTCCATCTCTTACCATCAAACTGCACTTAAGCAAGACATTACAATTGTGTGTGTGTTTGTGCGATTGTTGGTGTGAGTGTTCGAAGTTGACAGAATGCATAAATCCATTCACACTGATGATCGTAGCCATACAACTGCCGTTTACATGAGCGCATATTACTTCTGGGGGTGGAGAATAACTGTTTTGGCACATTCTTGTACTTTCCAGTGCTTCTAGTGTCTGTCTGAAGGTGCTTCATTCTTTAATAATTTTATAAAAAGGTATAATTTTTTAGGTTACTTACATTGTATATTTCTATTTAAAGCGGCTCTGCAGCAAGCCATCCTTTACCTTACTGCATGGTCAATCTGCCAGAACAAAGCTCCAGATAAGCAGATATCAGGGCACCAGTGTATTTCCCCCAGAAAAGGAAACAAAGATAAAGAGTAAGTGACATCAAAACTCCAAATGGAGACGAGTTTGTTCCGTTACAGATGACACAGTTAAATAAGAGTCTTTGACGTCTGCTATTTTACTAGTTTCACTTTAGAACTAGTAAACTGCGGATTTGATAGAGAAAGTCTTCTCCTTTGCTCTCGTGTGTCCTGCACTGCTCATTCATGTTGTCCGACACGCAGCGCTTGCAGTAGTTGTACAAATGCTGCTCTGCTTTCTTCAGTGTTCTGTTCAAATCCAGTGTTCCCTGGAGGCTGAAAAGGGTGGACAATCTTTAAACAACAAGGTAATTTACACAATCCTGTTGTTTTGAGTAAATGTAAACGTGGAGTGAGAGCGACGAACCTGGTTGTAAACTGGATGAGTTGTACGTCATCTCTGCACTGCAGCAGGAACTGTCTATTATCTAAAAGGATGGCTGCACAGATGAAGAGCTCAAAAGTAAAGTCAGTGTTGATGGCCTGCAGTTCTGAGTCTGTATTGTCCTCTGAAAACATGAAGAGGTAAAAGCATGTAAGGTATCAGTCCCACCGCATTCGGTCTTATTAACGACTCCAACTTTATGAATTTTACCTGCACTGACTTTTTGTTCCAGCCTCTCCTGATAACGGGCTTGGTCTACTTGCTGGGATATAAGCTCCAGGTGGTCACAACTCAGTATCTCGAACAAGCGTAATGCATCACTGTGTTCAAACTCCCTCTGAAAACCCAGCAGCAGCCACCTTAAAGGACGGACAAAACACGCACACGCACTTTATGGAATATAAATCCAGATTCACATATAAATAAACATAGTATAAATAAACATAGTATAATAGTGAATTGTAGCAAAAATCTACACCGTTCTACCTGTGACAGAAGGTGAGGCTTTCTATGCCATCTGTGACCAAATGAACGTAAAGCTGAGGGTCCAATTCCTTCAACAGTGCTGCCTCCAATTCTAAAAGACATTATGCACAACTCTATAAAGCACTTATAAATCTGTATCTAAACAGAATGATAGACTATGCTTTCTTGCAGGAATCTGTTGCAGTACAACTGATTCCTGCTGAATTTCTGTCATGTTGTAGCCAGGAATTATGTAGTTTTGTTCTCTTTTATATGGCTTTGTCTAAATATATGGCCTAGCATCAAGCAAGGGTGCATGCAGCATGAGATGAGAAACACTCATATATAAAATTGTAAATATGTTCTGAGAACTGTTTTTAAAATCTCAATCAGGCCCCTACATGCACCAAATGTTTTTTGGAATCACACTGAGGAACAAATATCATTTCACGTTTATATTTAGATATTAAAAATTATTTTACATTAAGTTGCATTTCCTTTTGGTAATGTCACCTATTTTTCTGTGCAGACCATCTGCCCTGAAGTCCTTGGAGAATTTCTCCATGTAGCAAGAGAAACTCCAGAAAGTGTCGACCTCAGAGTCTAGAACCTCCAGGAACCTACTGCACAGGTCATTCATTCCTTGGGCATAACTGACCTCTGGATCAAAAAAAAAAACAAAACAGGACAAGTGGCAAACAAACAAACAAAACCTTAGTTTAATCAGGAAGACCCAACACACAGCCACCAGTGCAGTTTGACCCGCTCAATATCAATGAGGTAGACTCATTCTTCTTGTTTACCTGGATGGAAAGCAGCATAAGTGATGAGGATGTCTCTCAACACCAAAAGATTGCCTGAGCCTTCACCTCTGTAGACACACCCAAATTACTAGTTTAATATAAGTAAGCAGACGTAGTTGAACACATTCAGAGAAACTCATTTGATGTATTATAACTGACAAAGCAGACATTAAAGTTTAGAGAAGGTTGGGTTTTGCTGATGCATTCATATTTTGACAGGAGAAAAAAAAATGCTACTACAAAAATAATATTAGTTTGTACTTTGTATAGATTAAAATATTTTTTTGTTTGTTTTTAAATATAATTACACCCACTCGTGGTAATAAATTGTTATTGTATTTAATGTTTGCTCTAAAACCTGAATTAAATTTTGTTATATAAATATAATTTTGCATATAATAGCAACATGCTTGAAGTAACCCAAGCATGTTACTATTATATGCAAAATTATACTGGTTATGGAGCCCACAAGAGGAGACAGTTCATGCTAATTGTCCCCTTTTAACCGCTTATCCTATCCAGGTTCGGACGAGGACTGGAGCCTATCCCAGCTGACATTGGGCAAAAACACATACTGCGATGAACTGGCGACTTGTCCGGGTTACAAGAACTAGCGACTTGTTTTGCAGTAGAAAGGGAATTAAAGAGTATGGACTTAAGAGGGGTACACCACGGACAAGTCCCCAGTTCATCACAGCCCCAACTCAGAGACAAACAATATTTCACAGCTTTGGGCAATTTAGAGTCACCAATTTGCCTGGGTTGCTTGTTTTTGGTCTGTGGGAGCAAGCCCAACATACGAACTCATTCGATCCAAATCAGGTTTGATCTGTGTATTCCTCCGTGTTTTTTTAAAATTCAGAGCAAATACTAAAATATTTATTTTCCACAGCGACTCACCACTCTTAATACGTAATAATCTTTGAACAAGAGAAGCAAAATAGGGAGAAAAAAGGGACATCCTCTGTAGCTTGTGGTTAATCATCTTAAGAAGGGAATTAAGCTAAAAAAAAATTACACTATTAAGCTTTATATTCCACTAAGCATGCTTGACTAAAGTCAAAGTGACGGCCACCAATATAGCAGGATTCCTTGTTTCTTATGTATTCTATATGGTTTCTGTTGCATTAGGAATAATAAGTTTGTTGTGTTAAGAATGAGTGGAACCTGACTTACTACTGCTTTTTTTTTTCTTTATAGGGAAATGTGAAGTAAATTACTCCTTAAGTTGCTTAAAATTGAAATTTCTGCATATTTACTTCATGTCAAGGGACAGCAGCTGAATTGAAACTATTGGCTCATACGTGTCACTCACTGGTAATAGCTCAGGTCTCTGTTTGTTCTTGGCACGTCCTTGTCAATAATGCGTATGGCTTCCTGCAGCTCCACTTGATCAAATGTCACCCGTTCAAACAATATCTAACAGGAGGGCAATATAGAGAATAATGCAATTGTCAGGGGATAACAATGCTTTAACGTGTCCATACATTTGAATACATTTGGTTTTGCAGTAGAAATGGAATAATAGAGTATGGACTAAGAGGAGAGTATGGGCTGTAATCTAGTGTCTGCAGGCATAATTCTGTTAATTTACTGTGAAATACCACTGCGTATGCATAAAACTGTCAAAGTGCACTTACGCAGCTTGGAGGCTGAAGTTTCTAGGCATGTGGATGTGAATTGATACAAACAGTAAAGAATAATTTCTATATATACACTATAGAAATGAAGAAAAAAAACAGTACATATAAGATAGAAAGGACAATCATAAAATATATGGACAGCACTTAGCATATACATAACTTGTCTAACCTGTGCTTGGAGCTCCAAAAAAGCCTGTCTGTCCCTGACCATTTCTGACTGGTCTTGGTTCTGGTTCTGTTGCTCGCCCTCTGCCTGCCTCTGGTCAAAGAAGTTGACCGCTGCCACCAACTCAGCTGGGAGGAAAATTGGATCATATGGTCAAGGTTGTTTAAAAAGGAGAAAGTAGGGCAGTAAAAGTTAACTTTCTTCAGTGGTGCATGCTGTTACCATCAGTGCCATTGAGGTGTATTCGTATGGCTGAGGGAAGGAACTGCTGCCACCTTGTCTTCATAACCAGGTAACGCACTACCAACTGCTCCAGCAGCAGAGAGCGCTCTAATGCAGTAGAGCTGCATGGGTACATTCCAAACAGGAAACGCCACACCAGGCCTCGTTCAGACGGGGATACACCACCTACATGGAAATGGACCCCATGATCATGTTCAGTTAAATGTCTTCAAGCTAAATGGTTGTCCTAATTGTCAATCAAATTCTAAATGCAGTGAACTTTACACTTCTTTCTCTGGAATTTGAGAGAAGGATCTGAGGTGTCTTTTGTAACGCTTTTTTCTGTAGTTTCTTTAATCTTTTGGTTACCGATGGAATGTGCACTTGGGTCAAAGGGCCACAGACCAGCGAGTGAGTTTTCACATTCCTGCTCATTGATGGTAGATTCAATGCGATGTTATACCTCAAGAAATCTGTGTAGAAAATTCTTTGGCCGATGTATAGCTTAAAATTACAAAAAAAAAGAGCTTGTCAGCCAGCATTGTATTAGGACCATTTGGATGATGGATTTTTGGTTCTCTTTAACCAGATTAGTGCCCTGAAAATATGTGGCAAACAGAATACTAGAGAAGTATCTTCATTTCTTAGTCTCACAAACTTTACTGAAGGCTTTTCTTTGAGCTTGGATCTCAGGGTTTTTAAAAAAAAAAATTCTGCTTCATAGAAAACTTTGCAATTTTCTAAATGGAATCTATTGTTTTAAAGCAATGGTCATGCTGTGGATCTTTGCTGGAGGGGAGTGCTATCATGTGCAATGAAACAACGGATTATAGTAATCGCTTCGCTTGACTTCCTCTTTAAACTGTACAAATGATCATAATTTATTGACACATCTGATCATAATAATCAATATTGTACATATACATTTTGACTGCAAAACTCAAGTGTGGACACAGATGTTTTTTTATCAAGGCCATTTTTAACCTTTTGTGATGCTTTAAGCCTTTTTATGTTTACTTCAGAAGAACATTAAATCAGATGTCTTCAGGGTGAAAATACATGTATGATGTTGGTGTGTTCCAGAACAAACACCAAATGATATAACAGTAATGTATCAAAATCCTCACCAATAATTCCATTTTACTGATGTAGCCAAGCATTTCTATTTCTACATAGGCATCATGGTGGGCCTACTACGAATAAGCAGTATCTAATGAATTAAGTTATAAGCTGATGATGCATGCAAAAGGTTTTTGTTTATGAATGAAGGAAAAGTTTTTTTCAAGAGGACACTATGTAATCTCAAACTTTTCGTATTGAAATCAGACGCACGCGCGCAGGCGCTTAAACACAATGCAGGTGCAACTCAATTAATTAGTGGTATAAACATGCAGTTTTGGTTTCCTTTTCTACCGTTTTTGAAGATATGCATCCTGAGTCTTGACTCGTCGATCCTCCCCTGTTCGTCCATGACTCCAGATAAGTTAAGCCGCTCGGCGGGCAGAGCAGGAGAACTCACCGCCGCTACCTTCCTCCGGAAGTGGACATTCGACTGCTGATTGTCCAGTGCACTCTTATCTTCTCCCACTATCTGCGAAAGATTCCTGTCATTCCGATCTTCCATGGGCTGCTGCGTGTTTACCCCTCACTGGTGAAGTACAGACGCAACCACTTTACAAACCGTCATCCTGATCGAATCCACCGCACCTGGAGTTTCACATCTCCCAATCCAAACCGGAGCTCGAACCAGTCATCACTGATTCCTTCCAACGGGGTGGAGTCTTTCACGATGACAAAAGTTTTCAGAAAGTTCTCTGAACCAATCCCAATTCCGCGGGCTGTCATTCAGTCATCTGGGAGTCATATGACTGCCCCTTGAGGTCCGAGATTTGGCCTACATTCCAGGTGGAATTCAGAACGCCAAAATCCCAGCAGATTTATGCTCATGTTTGGCGCCTCCAAGTGGTGAACTTTAAGAACAGCAAGCACCCATATTCTTCCAGAACAGTTCTGTTGAAGACAGTTATAAGGATGTGTGTAAAACGAACCCAATTTATTATTATATTCTTTATAATTATATTGGACGTTACAAACAGTTATAATTATTGTTTTTAATATTATTTTTGACATATGATATATATATATGATATTTGACAGGGATGACACATGTAGGCAGGCATTGTTGCATATCAATAAAATTAAACTGATGCACGGCACATAAAACATCTAGCCATATCTAGGCCATTTCCTGAGTAGCACACATAATACTTTAAAATTTTAATACACACTAGAGCATATAACACAACACTAAATATTAAAAAAAAACACTAGACAATTGGGGCATAATACTTATCAAAATCCAAATCGCAGTAGTCCACCCTGGATGAAACTAATGTATTGACTAAACTTTCTGTGTCTTTTGGATACATAATGTGCCTTTTTGACAAATCACCCAGATGAAAGAAGGCAGTCATAGAAATCTGTTTTCTGTGGGAGTTGAAGAACACATCCTGATGAAGATTATGAAAACATTGTACATATTGTTGAATTTTGGTGTCTTCTATTGTCATCAACCAGCATACAATGTATTATAGTGCCTCATTCATCCAAAGGAATGAATTATAGTGTTATGTAGAAGCAGGAGTATGTGCAGTAACAAGCATGTGATCATCTTGAACAGGTAGGTTTGCATGTGGCTAATTCTCATGATCATAATGTCATGCCTTTTTGTAGACTGAAGGGGTATCGATCGCCGTGATTCTTCCTCATGTCTGAACTGGGTGCAGACTTTTCCCTTCCTGTGATGATTGTTGTGATGGTCTTATTAGTGTAAAATTACTCTATGGTGCTTTCATAGACATCTTTGTCATTTTGACTTTGACTTTTAGTTTATAAGCTAATATATATAATGCTTAAGAAGGGATCTCTTTGAGCCTCTAGCCATTAGGAGTGAGCCTTGAAAAAATAATCCTATTTAATTGGTCAACCCACAATTTAAATGCCAAAACATGACAATATTGAAAGACAATGGAGAGAAAATGAACAATGGGCTTACTATCACTTTCTCCTCCACATTAATTCTTATAAATAATAATTCATTTTACTTATGGGCACCTTTGAGGACAGTCAAGGTCACCTCACAGATGCAACAATAAAAACAACAAAATATCAGGATATCTGTGAAAATACATGCATAAAGAGCTAACAAAATAAATACAAGGTCAAAAGCAGCTATCACACAGAATAGGCAAGTCTAAGAAGATGTGTTTTCAGTGGGATTTGACAATGAAGAAGGGCAAGGTGGTACAGAGGTGTGAGGTTATGGAGAGACTTGAAGGTGAGAAGGAGAGTCTTAAAGTCGATGCCGTATTTGACGGGGAGCCTATGAAGTTTTTGCAGGACAGGGTTGAAGTGTTTCATAGAAGGAGTTCTGGTAATGATAGAGGCGGTGGAGTTCTGAACCGTTCTGAATACCTTGGCGCTATGAGGGACGGGCGGACACAGTTAACATTGCTAAAGGAGCTCAGGTTTAAGTTCACTCAGGAAGACTATTCTTTTGCACACTGTTGCCATAGTTTGTTTAGCATACCAACTTGACATGTATCATGTGTGCTATGTCTTAAAATTCCTGTTATAATTGTTTCAGGCTGTCAATGACATATCAACAGATTCAAGAACACAGTGACACACCTTCATTTTTACTTTGCCTGTTATTGGCTTCTATCTTTTCAACAAGATTCTCTAATTAATGGAGTTTTGTCACTCTGCTGTTGCACATACCCTCTTCCCACCATCACTACCAATCTTTACAGACTCACTAACCAACTATCATTCATCAGCCCCGACAGAGTCATCAGCCAGCACCACCAGTGTCCAGACGCTCAGAGGGGGTAATATCCTACTGCTGCTCAGCAAAGATACTCTTTGATCACAAACAATAAAGGAGCCCCCTCATGTGACCATGAACAGGATAGGAAGTTGCAGAAAATTAATAAATAAATAAATGAATGAATGAATCTGTTGTAACAGATATTGAATCATTCAGCAGTCTGTCCTGATTGAAATGTGTTTACTTTACCACACTTACTGAAATGTCTAAGGCTCAAGCTTGGGGATGAAGCCTAAAAGAGTTGCCACGTCACAATGAAGTTCTTCACAGCACATGTCATACTGAGTGACGAATAAGCTTGAGAATATTATCTGCTTCACACACAATGCAAATACCAAAGTAGTTAATTAACCATCTTTCATGAATATGACCGTAAGAGAAATGAATGTGCTCCCTATGCCCCACTTGTTTCTTACATATCATGTTATGTCTGACAAAATGTGTGTGCCGTTCTTACTGTAGGACAAGATAGCCTGACCTGGTAGATTGACCCTGACTTTGTAAGCATACAATAATCCTGCTGGATCTGAATGGGGATATTCTGGAAGGACACTCACTCCGGAGCTTGACGAAATCTTCTCTGTTATAACAGATCTGTCTGCTATAAACCCATACACTGTATCTTAAAGACAACGGAGACTCCTCGAGTTCATTCCTTTTCCTCAAATGATCAGAAGACAAGATTCTTCTTCATCAATTGCAATACAATTTTGGAATAGCCTTACATATATGATAAAAACACTGGGCCCATATAAAATCCCAGAACTCAGTCAACACTATAGCTTCACAAATAAACCTCTATTATCTGCATATACAGGAATAATTATACTTTCAGCTTTAATCTCTTTTTTCTTCCGAGATAAAGGGCCCTGTATTTGACTTTGATAATACCTGGGTTGGCTCAGTTTGAAGCCTCATTAGAAATGTATATGCAGTTCACCATGTTCAGAGTGGAAAGAAGATATTATTCTGTATGAAATAATATAAACACTTATGCAATGGGCAATGTGTATATATATATATATATATATATATATATATATATATATATATATATATATATATATATACTGTAAATTATTATATTTCTCGATATGGTCACACTTTTGAGCTGTTGTATGTATTAGGAATCATCCACGATGTCTAATCTGCGATCTTTCACTGTAACTGTGCACTGACATTGTGCAATTGATTTGCCCAATGTCTTGCAGTCATCTGTCTGTGATATTTGACTTTCAAGTATAAAGTGATGGTGAGGCTTTATTGATGATGATAATAAATCATAAAGATAAATCCATTGACTTCAGTAGTGAACTTTTTAGCTAAGATGATAAGTTTACCCATTGACTTCCTGTTGATTGACCGTTAATGCACTGTCAAACCACATTAAAGTGTTTTCACATTGACCTAAACACATCCAGGAGATTATTATTTAATTGTTCAAGTTGATAAGTGAGAGAAATAATAGAATCTATGAAGGTGCATGAAATAAGGAAGTGATTTGATGGGGGTCATATTTATAAGGATATATTGCATTTACAACAAAAGCTTTCATGAAGTCAATTCAGTAGGATGAACATTATTCTTCTATAAATGTTTCCTCTGAGGGGATAGACTACAGTCGCTGAATTCATTTCATAGCAGAGTATAAAAGGGTTAAGACTTTTGCTGAACTTCATTTGTTATCAGCAACAAAAGTGCTTTGAGGCTGTTGTTTTATTTGTCATTCTGACATAGAGGAAAGTCAAGAGACAATTAAGCTCATATATACAGTACCTACTTCTAAAACATGAGCAATTCTGTAGAAAAAATAATAGTCTTTGTCTTCATGACCCACATTAGCTCAACTTCAAACAGATGGACGGCAGGGGTTCCTCCAGCAAATTGAATGATGTTACTTATTGGCGTAAATGGCTTCATCGAAGTCGTTCTGTATAGGAAACAAGATTGTCTCACTCTGCTCTTTAATGCACAAATATAATAAATGAATCAGGAAGGCTTTACATACCTCCATGTTACAATATACAGGATAGTTGGCGTAAATGGTAGAGCAATCAATATAACCATAAGTCACCTCTTTCCTATGGACAAGATTCAGACAAAAAATTTGTTTTTATATGCAGAATCATGGAACTATTTTTTTGTGTCATTTTTGAATGAACAAAATCAAGTTCAAACTATTGTGATTAACTACAACCTTTTTGTTGCAGCATAATAAGGGATCACCGCTTCAGTATCGGCACTCATGGTGCTCAGGGTGCTCTCGAAAGATGTCGGTTCACCTTCAGATCTCCCCATACTGGCAGAAGGATGCTCAAATTGTAAAAACATTGTAAACTGGAACATTGTGTTAACATTCATTGATTGTCCTACATATATGTAAAAATTTCAAGCTGGTTTCTGCTCCCAAAGTGGTCAAATTCACGTGACTTTACAATTAGATACAGTTTTACTCTACATATAACATCAACATGTATGTCTTAAATGTTTGTTTTTTTAATTCCATCTGTCTGCACCTAAATTTGTGCAGCGACCCCATCCCCGTGTGCGTATTTCTTTCTTATGTCTGTGAACTGCTTTTCAAATGAAATATTTATTTCATTTGAAAAATGAACATTTTTATTTATTAAATATCTTATAACGGCCAGATTTATGGTTAAAAAGAAAGCAAAAAGTGAAAAGAATAATTTTTCTACTTACTTTCTTTTCCAACTTACCATTTTCTAACAACTGCCACTGCTATAAAAAGAATCAACAAGATCACACCTGCTCCAAAGGTGATCATAATATAAAGATTCTGCATCTTACCTGTGCAAACAGAAAACGTGTGTAAGGTTCCTCTTGGTCAACATTCAGTTAATTTTGCAAGTATTCTGGAGATTTTAAGTCCTTACTGTTAGCAGGTAAAAATAGGGTGACGTTGGCTTTTCCCAGTGTGTTGTTAGCCGAACAGATTACAAACTGATTGGATCCCAGATCTGCCTGCAGTGTCCCAATGGTAAAAGAGTAATTTCTCTCTACCTTGGTGCTCGGCAGGACTCTGTCAGAGAGGATAAAATGAACACCGCAGACTGGTTTGGAATCCACAATGCACACACATTCAATCCTATCTGCCTTCGAGGAACAAGAAGACATGGCCTTAACATCAGGGGCATCTGTAAGGACAATAAATAGTTATACAGCAAACATTGGTAATATTTTTGGTATGTATGATGTATATGATGACATAAAAACTCTCATCTTATCTTAGAAATGTCTTTCAATTTTAACTCACATAACACATTGAGGTGCACAGGAGGGGATTTCCCCCATCCAACTGTATTAATGGCGGTACAGTAGAGGGCTCCTATCTGGTGCCTCGATACATTTGGCAGCGTGAAGACATTTCCTTGATAAAGCTGAGAACCTTTTTCATTATGCCACTCAAAACGGTTGGCATAGGGGTGAGCATCACTGGAGCATCTCAGCAGCACAGCTTCTCCCTCCTTTACATTTGACTTGTACTCAACCTTCACATTGACAGGAGCATCTGCTTGGAAGCAAGAAATCCATAATTCTACAGATATCTTTTCCGACATACTTCACAAACTCATCACAAAAAACCATATCAGCAAAGTTCAGTAGCAAGATGAAAAGAGCCTGTAGCTACGTAGTCAGACTGTTCTTGACGGGGGGGACCAAAAAGGGTAATGTCTTTTATCATATACATTTTTTACAATTCCCTCTTTAAAATTGATTATGCCATGAAAACATCTACGAATTGCTCCTTCAAAAAAACTTCTAATCAACTTTCCCGCCAAAAACTAAATTTTACAAGATTGCGTTTGAACACATCCTGGAGAAGATGCCATAACAATTCCGCTTTGCCCAAAACTGGTTGTTATTGAATAGACATTGAACGCACCATACAGTGCAACGTGCTACTGACAGCTACGTAAGCGACTCTCCTGTCGATGAAAACATGTTACATTTGATTTGTTCTTCACACTTCAGCGTCATCAGAGTCGCTAGTCCCTTTTTAGAAATGAGAGGGTCTGTAAAGTTGCGTGACCAAGCGAAAACAAAACATCCTGAGTGTCCACTTCACTCCTTTATTATGAAGATTTGATCAGGCTGCCTGTGACTTGGCGTGCAGTGAAAAAGATTGGATATCGGAATCTTTCTTTTGTTAGGCAGCAGTGAAACCCACTGCTCCACATAATCTCCAAAGGATGGCAAATGAGCGTCCGGCTCCACACTGCAATAATGGACGGACACTGTTTCCAAACCTGACTATCTGGACCCAGAACCGAACAGATTGCCACCATAGTCTCAACACAGCAATTATTTTGTGTTACTGCTGGCATTGCACCAGGCTCTTGATGATGCTGACTGACTGATAGCTGGTATAATGTGTACCATTGTGTGCTTCACAGTGCCAGAAATGCACTGGCCCACTACTTAGTCTGAGATAACTTTGTAAGATTTGTGTATTAATACAAATACAACCAAGACACACGTGAATATATGACATGTCATGTAACTGCTGTGTTTGGGTACCAGAATGTTTTGGTTTGTTTACTATCAGGTAGGCCTCCTGTTCTTAAAGTTTCTTAATTAGCACCAAAGACAATATATATAACCCAAAATTAGTAATATTGGGAAGAAAAGATAAAGATATTGATAAGATAAGATATTGTCAGCTCAGAGAATAGGGCTCATGCATGTATGGATGCACCCAATAATTGCTTAGATATTTTAGCCTGGATCATAGGAGTGGATACAGATCAATACACTCACCATTCATTCATGGCCAAAAACTATCATAAAATACATTTTTTAAATTGCTAAATAAGTTTGTCGCATATAGAAAATACACAGAGGGTGAAACAATTATCTGTCCTTCAGTCGTGGTATGTCCTCAATATGATTGACCCTAATGGTAACGCACCCCCCTACTTAAAAGAACTACTCACCCCACTGACCTCAACACGATCCCTCCGTTCTACCCACTCATACCGCCTCCTCCTTCCCCGGACTAAGCTTAGCACCATGGGTGATCGGGCCTTCTGTTCTGCTGCCCCTCGTCTGTGGAATGCCCTCCCTGACCATCTCAGGGCTCCACAGACGACTGACACATTTAAAAAAG
>VRLP01007221.1:5000-23093 GCA_009660295.1 Lophius piscatorius | reverse complement strand
ACACACACACACACACACACACACACACACACACACACACACACACACACACACACACACACACACACACACACACACACACACATATACACACACACACACATACACACACACACACATACACACACACACACACATATACACACACACACACACACATACACACACACACACACACATACACATATACACACACACACACATACACACACACACACACACACACACATACGCACACACACACACACACACACACACAAACAAGCATACACACATACACACACACACATACACACGATACACACACACATACACACACACACACACATACACACACACACACGATACACACACGTACACACACATACATACCCACACACACATACACACATACACACACACATACACATACCCTACCTCTTCCCTTCATATGACACACAGGAAGTGTTTCTAACCACACAGGAAGTGTTGTTACCATACAGGAAGTGTGAGGCGGTCGGGGTCTGTGTTCTGGTCGGGTGTGAGATGAGATGAAGTTCTGCGTGAAGCAGCGGCACAATGTTACTTTGAGGAAGAGGAGGATGTCATGAAGGATTACAGCTGATGCTAAAAGCCATTAAGAATTACTGAACGGTACCGTCGGACGTCTGTTAGCACTTTAGCCGGAACCACTCAGATCCTCTCCGCTCAGTCTGACTCCTGTCTCCTGATCAGAAGAGACAATCCAGCTCACGGCGAGCCGCCAGCAGCACCGCAGGCTCCGCCTCCTGACATCAGGTTCGGCCGTGACCTCTGCTGCGTCTGTCAGGAGGAATCCTGAAAGCTCTTGGAAAGGTGGGTCTGTGGTTCTGGAGAGTGTTGGCGGGATCCAGGATCCAGATCTCAATTAAACCCAAAGAGGGATTCCCATGAAACCGGACCCTGTGGGAATCTTCCAGAACATTCCCTAACATTCCAAGATTCTACAACCCTTCCCCGAAAGTCAGGGGGGACGCCGCCGCCGCCGCCGCCGCCGCGGACGCTTCATGCTAACGAGAATATCAAAGATCTTTTCTGGATCATTTTCAAAATCTATTCCCACATAGACAGAAACGTCAGATTTCTGCCACCAGGGGGAGTTTTTAGAGTGAAACAGGTTCTGGTCCGTAACCTCCCGACCATCGGTCCAGTTGGGTCTGAAAGTATCTGTCTTATTATTCCTGAACCCAGAACTGTATTTATCTTCATCGTTGGGTCACTGTGGGATCTGATCCTAGAACAGACTGATGATGTCATAGAACTCGATCCCACCTCCTGACAGGTAACCGTGGTAACCAGGTAGTAAATGTTGTCCACATCTCAGTGGTTCTAATATTTTGATGCTGGCGTGACCTGATGATGGAGTCTCAGTAAAGTTCTGTGGTTGTGACGGGATGTTCTGACCGGGATGTTCTGACCCGGTTGGTCGGTCCAGGAGGGGTGAGAGAGTGACCATCTGGACGATGAATGGATCGTTTCACTCTTTTCATTCCTATGAATGAAAACTTCTAAACTAAATTCTTCTCTGCGGCCCGTTTCGGACTCAGAATCGTCTCCTTGTGGTTTGGAGGCTGTGATGAAAGGAGGTGAGAGAGAATGGGCGGTACCAGAGATGAATTGAGTCTGTAATTGGAGAGATCTGTCGTAGTATTTGAGAAGATCCTCGCCTGAACCCAGAGAGGACAGACGGAATAGACGCTGCATTCACTTCCCCTCAGACGGGACCGTTTCCTGTCCTGTCGCCCCTGAACTCTGCCCACGCATCAAAGCAGACGGAACAAACGCCTGATTGTTGGTCTGAAATTTAACCCCGCCTCCGCGTTCAGAAGCAGAGGAGTCGGATGAAAAACAGGAAAAGTGTCCGAATCTTTCAACAACTACAAAACAACTTTATGAAACAAGCTAATAGATCACATGATGATGATGTCATCGAGATGTCGCCGCCCACCTTTAGGTTTCCATGGAAGGTTCAACTCTTCATGAATGAGCGCAGCATTAGCTCCAGGCAGGCTAGCAGTTTCTGCAGACCTGCTAACGTTGCTAACTATGTGTGCTAACATTAGCTGCAGATGCTAAAGATGTGCTAATGTTAGCTGCAGACGTGCTAAGTATGTGTGCTAACTTAAGCTGCAGCTAGGAGGAGGTGGCGAGGAGCTTACGGCGCTGCCAGGGTTCTTAGGGCGGTCCGCCATCTGACCTCCTTTCTGCCGGCCTAGAAGATCCAGATACGGATCAACGAAAACCCAAAGGCTCAGATTTGATTTGTTGCCTGTTTGATATCAGAGCAGATAAAAACATGTGATTGTAAAACATCTGTTTTTAAAAGAACTCATTTAAAAACTTATAAAACGCATATAATAAAAGTATATTACAAATATGATATTTGATGTAAATATGTAAAAACCCGCTCTGACGGTCCATCCATGTTCTGGTCTGTCAGCGAGACCCTCAACAGGGAACTGGACCTGGTGATACCGCTAACATTCACAGGGGGCCGGGAGTCTGGATCAGCGCCGGAACACCTTCATTCATATTTTTAAAGGAATAGGAGACGTCTGTCCTCACAGTTCTAGGACCCCAGCAGAAGTTCTGATGGAGTTCTGTGTCGTCACTTCCTGTTTGATCTCAGTCATTGGGGGGCCTCGTGACCTCTGACCTTTACTGCGGTGAGAGAGGCCTGAAGGTCATTTATGTTCTTTTGGATCTTCTGGTACTTCCTGGATGAACCTTCTCCTTGGTCTTGGAGGAATTCTGGAAGGTGGTCCACCTCTGAGGAGGTTCTTTATGGTTCCAGGTCTTCTCCATGTGTAGATGATGAGTCTGACCTTTGATCTGTGGAGAACCAGGCAGCAGATCTTTATTCAGTCATAATCATTTATTCATGACGCTCCTTCTAAGAGGTAGAACCTTTAGAACCTCTAGAACATTTAGAACCTCTAGAACCTCTAGAATCTTCAGAACCTCTAGAATCTTCAGAACCTCTAGAACATTCAGAACATCTAGAATATTTAGAACCTCTAGAACCTCTAGAACATTTAGAACCTCTAGAACCTCTAGAATCTTCAGAACATCTAGAACATTTAGAACATCTAGAATCTTTAGAACCTCTAGAACCTCTAGAACATTTAGAACCTCTAGAATCTTCAGAACCTCTAGAACATTTAGAACATCTAGAATCTTTAGAACCTCTAGAACATTTAGAACCTCTAGAACCTCTAGAATCTTCAGAACATCTAGAACCTTTAGAACATCTAGAATCTTTAGAACCTTTAGAACCTCTAGAACCTCTAGAACCTTTCGAACAGTTAGAGCCTTTAGAATCTTTAGAACCTTTAGAACCTCTAGAATCTTTAGAACCTCCAGAATGTTTAGAACCTCTAGAACCTTTAGAACATTTAGAACCTCTAGAACCCGTCACAAACTGATGGCTTCTTTCACAGACAAACAACCAAGTCGTGTTTCGTTAAGTGTATTTAGTTTAAACGCACACAGACACACACACACAGACACTCACACACTCCCAGACACACACACACACTCACTCACACACACACACACACTCACAAACACACACACACTCACACACACACACACACACAGCACCTCCTCACAGCTGAGGAGGTGCCCATTCATCTGCACATAAAAGGACAAAGCGAGCGACTCAGAGACGCCGTCGTCTCTGAACGCTTCCTTCACCACAGTGATCAGACGCCGTCATTTGTGTGAGTGTGCACGAGAGTGTGCACGTGAGTGTGAGTGTGCACGTGGCCCAGCTTAGGGTCAGATCCAGCAGAACCTGGTTTTTAGGCCCTTTAAAACCCGTGTTCCTGCAGAAGGAACCCGGCGGTGATGTCATCAAACCTCGGGTCGTGTGTTTTAGAATGATGGTGAATTATGGATGGCGTCCGGATCATTTATCGGAGGACGGCGGCGTCCTCCTAGAGTCCTGCCCCCTCAGCCGGAAAGGCACTTACAAATAAAAGGTTTTATATCCGTCTGTTTGTACATCTGTTTGTTTGTTTATTTGTTTGTTTGTTTGGACTCCTCTCCCTCTGTGGAGGTCTCCGCCCTCTGAGTGGAACCAGGGCGCCCTCTGGTGGGCGGCGTCAGCGACGCCCACCAGAGGCAGCAGATCCCTGATCCGCAGAAGGAAATGAGCTCTATTAGTCATAATCATTTATTCATGGCGCTGGTTCTGAGCGTCCTCTGAGGTCCAGACGCAGAAAGAAAGATCTAACTTCACAAGCTGACAGAACTCAATCAGCCACAACATTATGACCACTGACCATCTGGTCACCTTTGCAGCTGTCAGACGGGAAAAACCGGCAGCCGATAAACATCGTCTCCTACCGTTGATGTTGGTCGCAGGAAAAACCGAACCGTATATCCCGTCAGTTAAGACCCGCCCCCTGCTCGCCAGGCTTCAGTAGGAGGGGCGGGGCCCATCTCTGCACCCTAACCTTTATATTATAATAAGTATCATCGGTTCTGTTCGTTAAGGCCGCTAACAGCTACAAGCTACTGAGTCGCCAACAGCGCCGTGGTACCGGGCCTCATTTCAAAACCAGGTTCTTTATTTAGTAGAAGTGTTCTGATGTTTCTTCACCAAACGACAGACGGTCTGTAGGTCGCTGTGGGTCACATGACCTGGCGTGACGAAACAGCAGGAAGAGGCGGGTCTTCCCGGTGACCTACGACCTTTTAAGGCAATGATACTTATTTTTTCCTTTTTGTCTCTTCTTCATCTCCACCTCCTCATCGCCGCTTCACCTCCTCTGACCCTCCATCCACGACCTCTGACCTCCTCCCAGGTGATCATCTACCAGGGCGGTCAGGTCTTCAGCCTCGCCAACCACCTCAACGGTCGGGTGGGCTTCGTGTCCACCATGCCGAGCACAAGTGCCTCCATCTTCATCAACAACAGCCGGCTGAGCGACACCGGAACCTACCAGTGTCTCGTCAACAACCTCCCCGACAGAGGGGGGCGCAACATCGGCGTCATCGGACTCACCGTTCTGGGTAACGTAGTGACCTTCTGTCTCCACCAGAAGAAACGATCATCAGGGGTCTTAGAAACCCTCCGCTCTACAGCCTGTTCAGGGTACGACGACCTGGTTCTGAACTTTGGTCGGTTCTGATGTCGCATCCCCATGTTCTGGTCTGGGACCGTGATGATGTCGGGAGGAATGTCGGTACCAATATGTGGTCCTGATTATCTTGTCTTGACATCAGAACCTTTTGTCTTTTCGTCCCTCTGGCGGTTCCGGTCTGTTCTCAGGTTTAGGTTCTGATGGACTGAAAAAGTTTCAGTCCATCAGAACTTTGTGGTTCTCTGGGTGGAGGCGGCAGACTCAATCATCTCTGTTGAATATTACATTTCCTCTCTGACTCGCCCACTCTCTCCATCTGTTAGTTCCCCCCTCGGCGCCGGCGTGTCGGATCCAGGGCCCGTTGGATGTGGGCAGTGACATCACGCTGTTCTGCAGCTCGGATGAAGGTATTCCCACGCCGTCCTACTCCTGGGAGAAGCTGGACTCGCTGCCCAAGCTGCCGCACAACGCCGTGCAAGGTATGTGAAATGAGGGGGCCGCGGCGTTCTCTTTAGCCCCGCCTTCTCTGGTGAATCCCACCCATAGAGCAGAAACAAAGGTGCTGTTTAAAGGTGAACAGCTGGTCTTACAGGTGAACAGCTGGTCTTACAGGTGAACAGCTGGTTTAAAGGTGAACAGCTGGTTTAAAGGTGAACAGCTGGTTTAAAAGTGAACAGCTGGTTTAAAAGTGAACAGCTGGTTTAAAAGTGAACAGCTGGTCTTACAGGTGAACAGCTGGTTTAAAGGTGAACAGCTGGTCTTAGAGGTGAACAGCTGGTCTTACAGGTGAACAGCTGGTTTAAAAGTGAACAGCTGGTTTAAAAGTGAACAGCTGGTCTTAGAGGTGAACAGCTGGTCTTACAGGTGAACAGCTGGTTTAAAGGTGAACAGCTGGTCTTACAGGTGAACAGCTGGTTTAAAAGTGAACAGCTGGTCTTACAGGTGAACAGCTGGTTTAAAGGTGAACAGCTGGTCTTACAGGTGAACAGCTGGTTTAAAGGTGAACAGCTGGTCTTAGAGGTGAACAGCTGTCTTACAGGTGAACAGCGCCCTCTGCTGGTAGACAGGAGACCTTCGGCAGCAGCAGATAACTCTTGTTCTGATCCGTGTGTCCTTCAGACCAGATCCAGGGCTCGGTGACCCTGAGGAACATCAGCACCGGCACCTCTGGACTCTACCAGTGCACCTCCACCAACGCCATCGGCAGGAGCACCTGTCTGCTCAACCTGCAGGTGGTCGCACGTGAGTAACCGCTGACATCATCACGCCGACAGCTGTCACTCACACAGATTGGATCTGAACCCCAGCAGAACCGTCCACCAGAACCATGAGGTCATCCTCAGACGGAACACCTGAGGAGCTTCTGACTGTTCTTCTCTCCTGCAGCTCAGCCTCAGGGCGCGGGTCTGATCGCCGGAACCATCGCCACGGCGGTCCTGGCCGTCCTCATCTGCTCGCTGCTGGTGGGCGTGTCCCTCTTCTACTGGAGGAACAAGAACAAGTACGAGGAGGAGGAGATCCCCAACGAGATCAGGTCTGCACTCCTCCGGGTCGAACATCTGCACCGTCAGAACTCCTGCAGCGACACCAACATTCTTCTGACCCGTGGGTTTAGATCGGGTCTAGAGTTCTGGTTGAACCAAAGCAGTAGAAACAAACGTCTCAGGTGTGGAGGTTCTGTAGGACACAGGAAGTGACATCACGGGTCCTCATTGGTCCAGCAGGAGTTCTGAACGTCTGACAGATCCACATGACTTCTACTGTTAGACACCAGAACTTTTTTCTTGTGAAATTCTGACCAGATTTTAACGTTTGATACTTTGACGCACTTCTAGTGATATTCTGACTTTATTCTGGCGAGACGTGGCCACGCCCACAGGAAGCAGCTGAGAGCAGACTGTACGCCACAGAGAGGAAACAGGAAGTGACTGTAACAGAAATATGGATCTATGTTGAACAGTGGGGGTCCAGTTAGTCCCGTGGGGGTCCGCTTGGACTCGTTAATATACAGATATGTCATCCACCTTTCAGACCCCGTCCCAAACAATCTGGACCCGCCCCCGTCACAGAGGTTCTGTACCGAGTATCTCAGAGCTTTTGTCTCTCTGTCTTCTTTCAGAGAGGACGACCTTCCTCCAAAGCGGTCTTCATCAGTGAGGGCGTTCCACGCCGACGCCTCCTCCTCGGAGAACGACACACTGACGTCCACCAACACCTACAACAGCCGGTACTGGCACAACCCCAAACCCAACTACGACACCAACTCCTTCACCCGCTACAACGGGGACACGCGCCAGACCTTCTCCGCCGCCGCGCATAGCGGACAGACCCAGAGCGCCGGGCACCCCCACGGCTCGGTGGCCACGGCGCCGGGCTCAGTCCCGCTCTCCCGCCACTCCCAGCCCCCGACGGCGTACGCCAACGGCAGCCACACGCTACCGCCGCCGAAGACTCTGGTGGTCACCACAAACTCCGCCCCCTCCCCTCCCGCCATGGTGCGTAGCAACGGCTCCCTCAAGCCGGCGCCGACGTCCACGACGCACCAGCACACGCACTCGTACGCCGTGAGCCAGGCCGCGCTGGAGCGGATGGGGGCGGTGCCGGTCCTGGTACCCGCTCAGAACAGGGCGGGCTCGCTGGTGTGACATCAGAGGAACGAGACACGGTCGATGATGGAGCGGCGTCCTCGTGTCCTCGCTAACATTTTAACTCCTTAACAGACGGACGCCGCGGCGACTGACCAGTTCAACTCCTCAGGATTCTCCCATCATCCTCAGAACCGGATCACTGAGGGTTTTCTCTGACCCGAAGCATGGAGGCGGAGCCACAGCCGCCAACATGGACCGCCCCCTGGGACCGCCCCCTGGGACTCAGGGGTGGTAGTTTCATGGCGGGGGATGAAGATTGTTAGCGAACTGCAGTACTTCCTGTTCCTGTGTTTCTTTTCAGAGGAATTTTATATCAGAACTTCTGTCCCTGGTTCTGGAGATTCTTTAATCCCACCTGACCCGTCAGGTCGGTTCTTCCTCCATCTCTGTATTGTGACGACAGACGAAGGTCACGTCTGTTAGCTGAAACTGTTTCTACGATTCTTCTACGACGTCCGTCTGACATTATCATGAAAACATCCAATAATAACCACCTTTACAGGTTTACGCCTGAACGCATCCTGAAGAAGAAGCTGGTTCTACCAACAGACATTGAAGGCATCATGCAGTATATCTCAATGCTACGTGCTGCTGAGGGCTACGTTAGCGAGCTGACAGCTATGTTAGCTAGCTGATAGCTATAATAGCTAGCTGACAGCTACGTTAGCAAGCTGACAGCTACGTTAGCGAGCTTATAGCTATTTTAGCTAGCTGATAGCTATGTTAGCGAGCTGATAGCTATGTTAGCTAGCTGACAGCCACGTTAGCGAGCTGATAGCTATGTTAGCGAGCTGATAGCTATGTTAGCCAGCTGATAGCTACGTTAGCGAGCTCACAGCCACGTTAGCGAGCTGACAGCTTTGTTAGTGAGCTGATAGCTACGTTAGCTAGCTGATAGTTATGTTAGCTAGAGTCGCTAGTCACTTTTTAGGAAGACAATAAGAATAAAGTAAGTCACTGCGATACATCGTGTCTAAAGGTGGACAAATGAAAAACAACGGACGGATTGTTCAGCCTTAGCAAATTATTCATGTCTTGCAAATCTTTGTTAGCTTGTTGTTTGTTTGTAGCAGGCCATGCTAACGCTAATCGCCTACCAAAGCTAACCGGCTAATGAGTGCAAATGTTTGGGATAAGTGAAGAATCTGAAGCGGCGTTGTCGTAAAAACATCGGCAGGTCGTTGACAGGAAGTGGAGGACAAGACCTCTTCTCTGATTGGCTCAGAGAAGAGCCTCACATTTCATCCACTCAGTGACATCATGAGTAACCAGTGATGATGTCATGGACGTTAGGGTTCCACAGTTCAGGTTCAGGCAGCGTTACACTGTAAAAAACACATTGGTTATGTGCAGAACTGTAAACGTGTTTACGGTAAAAGGGTATTAAATAAAACGACCGTAAACTCCAATAAAGTTTGTTGCTGTAGAAAATTTACTTTAAAATCAAATGAACATACCGTTAAAAGTTGACACAGAATAATACCGTTAATTTCACGGTAAAGAGTTTGTGACTATAAAAAAGTTTTTCTTATTATTAGTTCCTGTTTCTGGATTAACGGTAATTTACTGTATTTACTTTATTTACTACCATCTGTCACTCAAGTTTTTACAGCGTTGTTTTTACGGTAGAAAAACATTTAACCAGGTATCAAGAGTTTTTCTTCATTTACGCAGAAACAAAATGTTTACAGTGTAAAAATGTGAAAAACTGTCGATTTAAAAGGTTTTTAAAAAAAAATCTGAATTTTACTGTTATTTTATTTGACATCTTTGGACCTTCATCGCGTTTACAGAACATCTGTGTTTTTTTACAGAACATCTGTGATTTTTTACAGAACATCTGTGTTTTTACTGTAAAGTTTTGCACATGGTCACTGTAGTTTTTACAGAACATTTCTGACCCGGCTGAAACTCTTACTGGTACGGAGGAAATGGATCCAGGAACAAGGAACCGTCAGGGGGCGGAGTCTTAAACTCTAGGTCCGATTACACCACGTCAATCAATCACTCAGGAGGAGGAGTTATAAGTCCCGCCTCACCCGCCGACACTTTCCCCTCCGGGCCAGAACTTCAGTTCCTCAGCCATGTTCTGGTAAAGCAATAAAAACTCGCCGGGGTCAGGTGATCAGTGTCGATGATGTCACCTTCACCTCACAGCTGTGCAGAATCTCAGTGACGACCGGGTCCAACCGGCTCCTGGTTCTGAATCTGTATCTTTAATATATTCTTCGGCCCAGACCCGTCAAACTCTCTTTATATTTGTTGTTTTTGTTGTTGATGGGGACGGCGCCTCTCATCCGTCTTCATCTGTACTCCGGCTCAAACGGATCAGTACCGAAGGAAACCATGACTCAAGCAGGGAGGGTCGTGGTGTGTTCAATGACCACACAGGCCACCAGAACGGGTCAGCGCCACCCAGTGGGTTCATGGATGTTAAAAGATGGTTGGACGTACGGAGACGTCTGGAGCGGATGGTTCTCCTTCAGAGGAGACCTTCTCCTCTGAGGGTTAGGGTTAGGGCTGCTGGACCTCCTGCTGGACCTCCTGCTGGACCTCCTGCTGGACCTCCTGCTGGTTGTGTAAATAGCTGAGTGATGATGTAAATATGTACAAACACCTCTTCGTCTTCCTGTCGGGTCAAACAGGATCAATAACTTGGTGAATAAAATCTGTTACTACCTTCTAGTCGGCGTCCGGTTCCTCTGTGGCCCGCGGGTTATTATGGGATGGTTCCAACATGGAAGCAGACATCTAGTCACCTGATCAACCCTTCGTCTTTTCTCCTCCTCCTCCTCCTCCGTTCACCTTCCTAGAGCACAGAAGTGGGCCGAGGTCCACCTGAAGGGGTACCATGATGTGGTACCAACTGGTACCACATCATGGTACCAGTTGGGACTCCAGCAGGACTCCAGCAGAACCAGAACTAGAGAGGTATCAGTCAGGAAGGGTGAGGAGACTGAGATGGTCCGTGGCCTCAACCTGCAGAACCAGAACCTCTCTGGGGGTTGTCCTGCTGTTACCTCTCCTGTCCACCTGGTGGCGCTTACATCAGAACCAAAACAAGCTGGAACTGATCCAGTCTCCTCTGCTTCCTGACTGGACCGATCCGGAATCCAGAACTTTAACTGACTCTGGGTCAGTCTGGGAGGATTCAGGTTTTAATTTTTGTAGTTTATCATCTCCCTCAATCTTCCTCGTCGGTACCGGCCCGGCCAGAAAAACCACTGATCGGACCTGATGTCAGAGTTCTACACTGATGAGTGAAATACTCCTCTAGTGCCACCAGATGGCAGCAGGTCATTAGAACGGACACTGATCTCCTCCTCCTCCTCCTCCTCCTCCACCTCCTCCTCCACCCTTTCATAACTTCTGCATCACATTTGATAGAAATACCACAGAGTTCTTGTTCTTCTACAGTTTCAGTGGGTCAGAACCACCAACTGGACAGACAATGGACCCAACATGGGACAGAACTGTGCTTTGGGCTTTAAGATACCACCTGTGTCCACCAGAACCTTCAGCTGTGACACGAACCCGGAGCTTTATTCAATAAAATTGTGTCCGGTTCTGTCGGGTCATTCTTAAAATAAAGAGTCAGTTAATAAAACGGCATGAATGGATCCGGCCTCAGAGAACATGTGACGGTGCCCTCTGTCTCCGGTCTGGACCCGGTGAGGCTTCCTGTCTGAGGCCCGGTCGTCTCGCTGTGAAACGCTGAGGTTCTGCTGCGGCGCTGGAAGCTGCTCGGAATAACAATAAGATTAAAGTCCTCCTCTGCTCCTCTGCTCCTCCGCTCCTCCGCTCCATCGCTATCTATCCTCTGATTTATGGAAGTTCATGGCACCGAAGGTCCGATCTGCTCCATCTGGTGAGGATCGGACCACCGGGGGGCAGCGTTCACCCACAGATCACAGCCTCCCCTCCTCTTCATCAGTGACTCCTCCACCCTCTGGAGCATGAGGAGAACTTCTCCTCCTCATGCTGCTGCTTTCATCTGCAGGCCGGAATCTCAGTCCTAGATGTTCCACCAGCAGCAACACCTGGAACCAAACCCTCTGATACCTGGAGGTCCGTCTCTAATCATGGCCCACTCCTGCAGAACCGGGTCCAGTCAGGTCCAGAATTTGACTGTGAGACCGATGACCTCACAGAGTGATGACCTCACAGACTGACGACCTTCACTGAGGTCAGAGAGGCCTGATGGTCCTTGATGTTCTCTCTGGATCTTCTGGATCTCCGTGTTCCTGGAGGAACTTTGGAAAGGTTCTGTTCCTTCACAGAAGGTTCTGTTCCAGGTCTTCTCCATGTGTAGATGATGTGTCTCACTGTGGATCTGTGGAGTCCATCCTTAGAACCAGCTCTAGAACCCTTCCCAGACTGATGGATCTCAATCACCTTCTGGAGGTTCTGTTGACTTCCTGCTTCTGGAGATGTTCTGCTGACGAGATGATGAGGTTCTGGTCGGATGGGTTCCCTGCTGGTGGCTGGAGGTTCTGTATTTTGGGTGAACTTCTCCTTTAAACCGTTTCTCTCCTTTATCTGCAGCTGATTTCTCGTTCAGGAAGCCTTTAAGTTTATGGAGCGGTCCAAACGTGGGCGGGTCTTTACGGCGCCACAAAGCCCCTCTGACGGAGTAAACAGAAGTCAGACGGCGTCCTCCTGGGAGTCCGGCCCCCTACCGCTCATTAATCCTCGTATCGCTAAACGGCGCCCGTCACAGACGGAGTTTATGACGGCCGACCTTTTACACTCGTTCAGCACAGACCGGATCAAACCGATAAATCTGATACTCCGAAAACAAAACCCGACGAACCGCCGCTGACATCAGCAGAACACCTGAAGGCAGACAGAACCGATCCAAAAGAACCGCAGACAGAACCACCGACACCCACGGCTCTCCATCCCAGCGGGGGTCATGTGATCGTCCGGGTTTAGAACAGCTGAGTTTGTGATGATCCAGTCTTATAGATCTGACCCGGACGGGTCCAAAACAATGTTCTGATGTTTGTCACGATGACCTGATCGACCTTTGACCCCGTCTATGTGACAAAGTACCTACGTCAGTGTCGTCGCATATATATATATATATATATATATATATATATATATGTATATATATACACATATATGTATATATATATACATATATGTGTATATATATACATATATATATATATATATATATATACATATACATATATGTATATATATATACATATATGTATATATATATATATACACATATATGTATATATATATACACATATATGTATATATATATACACATATATGTATATATATATATACATATATGTATATATATATATACATATATGTATATATATATACATATATATATATATATATATACATATACATATATGTATATATATATACATATATGTATATATATATATATACACATATATATATATACAGGAAGTACTTCCTGTTCCTGTGAGATGTCTCAACCTCAAACAGGAAGTTGTTTGAGCCTTTTCAAACCTCTCTGGTTCTGACCCAAACATGATCAAACGTACGGACCGGAGTAAAAAACCCACAGCTCTGGGTTAGAGGCTCCTCCTCCTCTTCGGTTCTCCTTGGCGGCGTTGCAGTAAAAACCTTTGAGTGAGACGAGAGACGAAGATAAAAACACGTTTTTGTCTCGTTCCTTCAAAGGAACTAACAGAACTTCATTTAACGGATCAGTACCGTCGTCACAATGTCAGAGCGGGTCGCCGACGGAACAAAAGGCAGAAGGCGGCGCCGGCGCACGAAGGTCCTCCGGAGCCATTCAGGTTCTATGGATGTTGTTAACCTCCGGGTCGGAGGTCACGGCGGTCCATCTGGGACACGATCAGCGGAGACAAAGACGGCGTTCTGAGGTGACGAGGTTAGTCAAACCAGTTTGGAGGAGGAAGATTTGAAAGTCGCTCCGGGAACAAGATCCGACCCGAGGTCCGATCCACAGAAGCTCGGTTCGTCCAGTGAGACTCTGAGCCTCGTCATGTGACCCCTGGATCAGGACCACCGCCACCAACTGTTCTGGAATCCCCCTGGTCTCACGAGTCCGATAGAGGCTCACGCGTTTACGTTTACCCGGATCAGAGGAAACAGAACCACAGTGACCCGATGATGTCATCAAAATAGAGCAAACATTCAGCCAGAACTCAACCAGAATAAAGTACTTAACTACTTATGTATCGTTTATTAATATTACTCTTCATCGTCACTTTACTCTTCATCGTGAAATCAGACCTTTATATTTGACCACCAGGGGAGCAGTGGGCGGAGCCTGTCAAATGCTCTTGGAGCTGATTGGGTTTCTTCTCCGTCCGTCTGTTGGAAACATGACCTCCTCTTCAGCTACCGGAAAGTTTCAAGAATAAAGTCGGAATGTTTCTGGACTATCATCGTAACTTTGAGGGCATTAAGACATAATAATTAAAACAATAATGTTTTAATTACATCACAAGAATAAAGGCGTTATAATAAAAGGCCAGCTGTAACAGGCCGCCGTCTCCACCTCTCAGTGGAGATTCTTCCTTGAGCTCACTTCCAGTTTCTAAATTCCCGATATTTAAAATAATGTGGGACCGTGTTTGTCGAAGTCTCCTCCCCCTGACGTCTTCGGTTATCGACTCTCCCACACAGAGAGCGATATTATGGGATGTTCTGTGGTTTGATGATGGCAGAACAAAGAACATTAATACATTCAGAATCCGGTGAACATTTACATTTTTATCAGTTCGCAAATGTTTGAAGGGACGAGGCGTGAATTATTCAGAGGAGACAAAGACAAAACGCCGTTTCCTCTGTCGGCGGCGAGGCGGTCAGAACCGGGCCAAAAGAAGATGAAGATGAAGATGACAGGAAGCTCTCAACGAGGAAACAAAGCAAAGTTTGGGGGGAAAACAGTAAATATGTAAAATTTGCCCGGAGCGGCGGCGGGAGCTGATTCCTCCTGACGCCTTAAGTCGCGTTTGATGTCGGGGTCCAAACTGCGGCGCCCGGATCAGACAGATGACGTCTAAAGAGCTTCTTTAGCATAAGAACCACATGTTGTCCTGCATTATTCACCACAACATCGATGCTCCCGCCTCCTCGCCTACGGCGCCTCCCATGATGCCACGCCACCCGCACCACATCTTCATCTTCCTCCTTTATCCACCTTTTCACTTCCTGCTTTCTGCAGAGCTGTCGGTGATGAGGAGGAGAAGCTAATGGATGAAGTCAGTCCGAATCTAGACTCCATTTAAAGAAGCTTCAAGTCAGGATCATTGAGCATCACTGGGGAGTGATGCTGGGGAGGGATGCTGGGGAGGGATGCTGGGGAGTGATGCTGGGGAGTGATGCTGGGGAGGGATGCTGGGGAGGGATGCTGGGGAGTGATGCTGGGGAGTGATGCTGGGGAGTGATGCTGGGGAGTGATGCTGGACCCCCCACCCTGAATGACTGGTACGACTAGGTTTGGGTTCTTCTCCCCGCGGGTCAGAACCAGCGACACACGTGTGAAGCCCCTGATGATGACGATGCCGGCGGCCTCCGTCCTTCATCCTCTCTCAGGCTGACAGACGGCGGTCTTATCTGGGCGCCGCTGTGAGGCGGTACTTGAAGAGGAGCGCTCCTCTCTGCTCCTCTCTGCTCCTCTTCATCCGGACAAATAAAAAAGGTCCGGCTGTAAAAAGATAAGGAGACACAGGGAGACGCGGGCCGGCGCCTGATTCACCGGCAGGATGTGAGGCTTTGACGGCGGCGCCCCCTCCTCGCCAAACACTCATCATTCTCCCTTTCTCCTCTGTGATGGAGGCGAGGCTCACGTAGAGGAAGGAGGAGGTCCAGATGAAGAGATCACCTGAGGAGAACATCTGAGGCCACGCCCACCTCATGATCTCTGTCATGATTCCGTCTGGTACCGCTGTTTGTGCCGATCCTTCATGGAGGTCACAGGTCACAGGTCGGGGGGGGCCAGACTCAGAGCTCAGGTGAGGATCAGAATCCTCCCTTTGGTTCTCCAGGAAGGTCCAACTGGGGGTGAGAACCTAGAAGAAGAAGAAGAATCCACAGAACCTGTTGGTTCTGACCGGCGGCTGAAATGATGTCATCAGGATTATCTTCATCAATAAAGTGATGTCATAAAAAAGACATCTTTTATCTTTCCTGTCCTCAGCGCCGAGTCCGTCCCCAGTCACACCCAGGTTCTGCTGCTGGGAGGCGTCCGGCCCGGGAGAACCGTAACCAAGCCCATAAAGTCACAGAAGCACCGGCGTTTGACCCGGGGGTCCGTCGGCGGCGTGGAGATGGTAGGTAGGTAGGTAAAGATCGGCGGACCTTCAGGAGAACTTTAGTTCTCCAAACCCAAACTCACGCCTCCTTATGGGCGCCGGCGCCGGCGGGTTCTGATTGATCGGGGGGTGAAATATCCTCAATGTAAAAAAACCTCCATCTTTAATTCCTGCGTGAAAGTCTCCGATCCTCGCAGAGACGCTTCATCGGAATTCTTTTCCGTCGCGCCGCATTTATAATTCTGCTGAGTCGTCATTAAAAACCCGCCGACTCGTTCAGATTCACCCTCGCACTTTGAAAAACACGGGGTCAGCGGCGCCGTTGATTCGGGTCAGACGGACGATCAACGAAGAGAACGACTGAATATTTCCAGGTTTCATCTCGAAGATCTGGAACAAACAGAAGTCGCTTCGAGCATGCTAACTACCCGCAGCATGCTAACTACCCGCAGCATGCTAACTACCCGCAGCATGCTAACTAGCATGTTGGTGAGGGATTTCAGTCACTGGTTGATTTTGTGTCGGGGCTAACGCTTATAAAAATGCTAAGCTAACATAAACAAAGATAAGAAAAATATCTATCTAGAACCTGCAGCATGCTAACTAGCATGTTGCTAAAGGATTTAAGTCAGAGTCAATTTAACATCCTTACAATTATAATAATCATGATAATAATAATAAAAATAATAATCGTTATTATAATAGTTATATAATTAATCATAATTATAACTATTATGATTATTATAATAGTTATAATTATAACTATTATAATAATCATAATGATAATAATAAATATAATAATCATTATTATAATAACTATATTTAAAATAATGACTCCTCCCCTTCCGGTCAAGTGGATCTGAGTTTCTGCGCTGCATCCCGTCTACAGTCGCTAGATGGCGGAACAGACCAGCCGGTACACAAACACCGACCGACCGCCCGCTCCTCTCGTCTCGTCTCCCCGCTCCGGTTCTCCGGTGTCTCGTGCCTGTGCTGCTCCGGAGCTCTTCCACTGACAGGATTTCTCCGGTACCGCCTGGACCAGCATCACCTGTGGACACCGAACCCCGCTAAGTTTGGCTGAAGAGTTCAGCGACGTCATGCGTTACTCGTGGATTTACGGCGCGTGGATTCCCGGTGTGGTTCTGCTGCTGCTCGGATTTCAAGGTAAGAACCTCAGAACCCTGCATCACGAACCGGAGAACCGGAACCCGCATCATTTACGCGCCTTGTGGGCTTTTTGTTGTGCTGCTGGAGGTTCAGGCGTCACGCACGTCCGCCTCACGCGTGCTTTAAATGCCAAAATGTCCCGCAGGTGCTCAGCGGAACAAGTTACCGTGCGTGATGTGGAGGAGTGGTGCGCGTGCTCGTGCACCGAGGGTGAAGTCTAATTAGTGGGATCGGAGTCAGATTAGATGCGTTACATTGTGCGCGTGCACGCTGCAGCAGCATGCTGGGATGTTTGTGCACGCGCCTGCTGCTTTCTGCTGCCCTGAGGATCGAACGTCATTGTTTGTCAACAACTCGATAAATAAAAGCAGGAAGTAAAAAGGCAGGAAGTTGGATGAAGATGAAGGCTGTTGTTCATCAGGTCGGAGTTACCTCCAACCACGATGGGTCGGTAAACCACCGGAGGGGCGGGGCTTATTGTGGATTCCACGTTTTGTCATTACTTCAAATCAAAGGAGCAAATTTGTAATTATGATATAAGTTCCCGAAAGGTTTCTATTTTTTCTGCTGCGTCGTTGAAGGTGAAGATACAAGTCATCAAAACAAGGGCTACTAGAGCCCCGTCATGACATCACAGAGACACTAGAGCCCCGTCATGACATCACAGAGACACTAGAGCCCCGTCATGACATCACAGAGACACTAGAGCCCCGTCATGACATCACAGAGACACTAGAGCCCCGTCATGACATCACAGAGACACTAGAGCCCCGTCATGACATCACAGAGACACTAGAGCCCCGTCATTGTCACCTTTTAAGACTTTCTGCTGTTTGCTTTAAACCATTTTCCTGTAAATTCCACATTGTTACATTTTGGAAT
>VRLP01007220.1:0-23100 GCA_009660295.1 Lophius piscatorius | reverse complement strand
CTTCACCCCAAGTGTGTGAAGGAGCGATATCGCCGATCTTTCCTTCCTGCAGCAGTCAGACTCCACAACCAGCACTGTTAGCAACACACACACACACACACACACACACACCTACACAACTACACACACACCTACCTCACTTGCACTTTGCACTATGGGACAATACACTTCCCAACATGTCCACAACTGTACATTTAATTTAATTTAATTGCACATAATGCTCTGTTATTCTGTATTCTGTAACATGCTCTGCTGCTGTAACCCTGCAATTTCCCCATTGTGGGACTAATAAAGGTTATCTTATCTTATCTAATTTGGTGACATTCATCAGAAAACCTCGAATATATCAATCAAATTCCCAGTGCCAATCACAATTTTTTCTCCTTCTCTTTGATCAAGGTGTCAAACGGCGTGTCACTCATGAAAACAACAACAAAAGATATCACACCTTTACCAACCCCCCAATCTCTGTTTGTTGTTTTCTCCCAGAGGTACAAACAAACCATGCATTCAACTCCATTTTCAATTAGTCATCTAAGGCCAAGTAACGGCACAAAAACAGGCTCATGCAATTTAAATGTTCTTTTTACATAAAACAGCCTCTGATGCTTTCATCTAGGTTATGTGTCCCAGCTGCACCGGCGCATGGATCCAACTCAGACAGGCTCAACAGACGATTACAAATAAAGCATTAAAATAAAATTAAAAAACACACAACATACCACACAGACACACCCGCACATAAGAAGGTGTCCAGAGTAAGGAGAGAGGCTGGTGCACATACAAGCACGCACGCACAGTCCAGGATCTGTACAACGACTTCTACATCAAGCGGAGCTGGGCGAAGCATGACGTGAGCTGGCAGGAGGATAGAGAAAATCAAATCGCTCTCTAAGGACAAAACCAGCTTCTTCTTTCTTTAAAGTTTATGCTTTTCAGGATGTGAGCTTTGTAAAATCTAGTTAATCTCAAAATGATTGAATCACACTGCTACCTGATTCCTAGAATAAACCGCAGACAGCTGTGCTACATACAATCTCTCCCCTGCAGTTATTAACTAAGGCTGAAAATATGCCATGCTTTCCGCATATAGAATAAAAACAAGTGGTGCCACCTTCACTGTTTGACCTCTTTTCTAAGTATGTGGGACTAAACCTAATTATGATAAGTAAACAGAAAAAAAATCAATGGAATTGGAATGGAATTGAGATGCAGACACAGATTTTGGTATCAATCAGAATTTATGCCCTCTAATAAAAGGTATTAATCTGAGCTGGTTGCACTTAAACAGACTACCTGGCCAACATTCCAGTCTCTCAATTCGCCAACAGGACCATGTATTTGTATCTACAGAATGTAGAGGACAGTAGCAATACAATGATAAGAAGCTATCGTCTCTTAAAGGCTCCAAGGCTCATTACACTTATTTACAAAAAGCAGTAAACTGGGTGGACAAAGAGCATCCGAGAGTGAAGAACCACGAATGCAAAAGGAGGTCAGATTTTGTTTTTGAAGTCAACAAAAACATCAAAATGTTCCCTCCATGATCATTGATGCCTATGATCAATAGAAATAGAAAATGTGTGTCCTAGGACACAGAAGCCACCACTACTGAAAAAACTGAATTTTGGTGGACAATAACCTCAATTGGAGGAAAATGTGAGAAAACCGACTTATGAACCTTTTCTAAATTCAAATACACCTCGACATTTACAATAAGCAAGCTGGAAAAACCAATTGTGAGCTGCACATATTTAGGACCCAAATAAATAATAAGTGTATTCTATAGAATTTTGGAAAGATGTGAAAAGACCATATTCTCTGGAGGTGGTGATTATATAAAAGTTCTATTTAGCCTAAAATATTTTTTTTTAAATTGAAGAAGCCAATTTTGAGATAAAAATTTTTAGGTGACTTTGTATGTGTGAAATTTCCTTGAATTCTGTGTATCTGGTGAATAAAAAAATCACATCCAGGGCTGTGGTTATTTAGTGTAATCTATGGGTTTTTTTAAATGACGTCCTATTATACTATTTTATATTTTGCTACTCCATTGAAGATGGTTGGCGCTTGTGTTGTAAGACCGATTTCTGTGTGAACGGACATTTAAGTGCTATCTTATCTGTTCTGGAGAAACTAATACTTATAGATGTACAAGAGTAACCCTACACATCCCCTTAGGAAGAGCACAAAAATAGGTCATCATTTTCATTTTTAAATACAAACCTTACCATTGAGCCGCAAAAAAAATAAAAAAAAAAAATAATAATTGAGACAATATCTTTTGCCCACTTTTAACAATATTTGAGTAACGTATAATAAAAAATATTCAATTTAAACATACAACATTTACAACAGTCAGCATGATAGAATGAGCAAACTGGGGTTTGTTCATTTCCTGCGCTGGGGTTATTGTTATTCCATTTCATTTCACTTCATATTTTACCCCTGGCGATCTACATTCCCCTCCGCAGTGGTTCCATGCCAGTGCCCTAGAGGGGCAAACACCTCAGTCTTCCAACCACTGTAATATTCAATCATCTGATAGGAACTATGATTGTCCACGATAAAGTTATTTATTTAATAGTTAGTAACATTGTTTATAATTTGAATTATTTGATTTTTATTTCTTACTGTATTGGGAAGAATCACTTCTCTTAGGCCCTACCATTTATTGAATTTAAAAAATGACACTAATACACGGCATCCTTTCTGAAAGTTGAATAGTCAATAACATCCATTCCTCTTCAATTTCAAATCCGATGAATATTATTTGCGAACCGAGTAAAAGCAGCAGTAGCTCAAACTTGAAATTAAACCCATCAGGTCTGTGTTGTGTTTGTGTGTGCATGCTTATACACACATTGAGCTGCAGCACTCAGGACAAAGATATGTGGTCACAAGTGACATGGCATGACAGTGTCAAAAACAAGACTATAATTACGCGGTGTATTTTTAGTCTCTCATCTGCCTCCCAGTGAGTGCATGTGTTTCTCTCCGTATGGGCACTTGGCCACCATTTCCAGGGCTCAGCTCTGCCTTCATCCTGTAACCAAGAATACCCACGACACAAGCAATCTGTCGCCTCAGAGAAAGCTTGCTCCGTCTACGGAAACCTTTAGGATATCTAGAAAACGTAAAGCAGCCGATGACAAAATCTGACCACATTAAAATAATCTAAATATGAGGCTTTCGAAATGATGCACACTGCACATGGATGACTCTACTACCAGAGAAACTTTTCACATTTCAAAGAACACATGAACCTTAGAGCAGTCTGCTTCAGATGATAGGCAGTCATTAGGGAACTTTGAACTCATGGAGCATATAAAATGCAAATTTGCCATTTCAGACATTCTCACATCATCTCTCATTTTTATTCACTGTACTCTTCTCGGATCAAATACTCCTATTGAGTCAGACAGTCATAACCAACTACAAATATCAGCTTTATCCCAAACCTGACTGACTCTCAGAAAATATATCCATGACATCTAGGCCAGGAGAAGTATGAGAGCCTTCAACACTATTCTCATTATTATTATTTTTTTAATCATTATCCCTTTTATCATTTACTTTTGGAAATAAATGAAATATGACGGCTGCACATCTTAAAATAAATGAATAAATTAAATGAGTCCTTTTCAACTACAGTTAATATAGTAAATTAATTGACCAATATTTCTTACAAAGTGAAGCGTCCTCTAGGATATGTCGTTATTGGTTTTCAGATATACCAAGTAATTGTTTTGTTTTCTTATGGCCGGTGGAAGATCAGTCATATTGGTTTTGTTTTTCTACATCATTTACCCTGCTGCCAGTCAGTACCGGAACCATTGAAGAGTCTGAGAGGCAGTCAAGGAGAAACACTTGTGAGATTTCTCTCTTTATTTTAATAACACAAATAAGCAAATGTTCAAGATAGGCACCTGATTTTATACAATGCATCACTATCAAATCCACGAATTCAAGAATTTATGTGTTGTTTCACATCTTACTACAGTCTTTTGGATGTCTAAGTTTCATCGTGATTCACACACTTTTTTGGAGGAAATGGCTCTTATATCTGTCCCCTGTAATGAAATGAAAATTGCTATCGCTGTGGCCCAGGCAGTGATGTAATTACCACCATTTGTTTTGCGAAGGCTTTCTGCTAGTAAAAGCAAAAAGTGACAATAATGAGCACAGACATTGCTGTTGTCACATCCCATAGTGTATTATAGCTAGACACATTGATTTATAATGCTTTTGTTGGAATACCAGTGTCACTATCAAAAACACAATCAAGATTTTTTAACCATTTGGCTTCAGAGCCATGCCATCTTTTGGTACAAGTGCATCCTTTTAAATTAAAGCTACAAACATTAAACTGGAAAATATGACACAGATGCCCCATCTACAACAAAACTAAATCTGTGCTGATGTTTAGAGACCACCAAATCCCCAAATCACAGGTGAATGTGATGAAACTGACATTTTCTCCATTCTAAAATAAGCAAAAACATATAAAAAATAAGCAAACTGAAGAAACTCATTATGGGATGCATATCTTTAGAGCCCCTACAAAATGTTTGCTTTAAATGTTGTTGAATCCTGTTAAGCAGTTTTTGAAGGTATGTTGATAGATCATTAGGAAGTAGATGACAGTGAAAATGAGTGGATTTCTAACTATTTTTTCAGCAGCAGATCGGGTGGTGAAGATTCGGCCATGGAAATTCAAAGTGGCAAAGGAAGTGCTTGAAAATAGTTAAAAATGTGGCCTGTTACTAATTTTCAAAACTTGAGCTGAAAGCAAACAATGCATTATGTAAGGAACAGAATAATTAACAGGCTAATAACAGATAATAAAATCTATAATTCCTAGGACTAATATATTAAATAAAAAGAAAACAGGAAACATTATTTGCACCCCAGTTTGAAATCACTGGGGTGATACTGATACTAAAATCACAATTCACTGACACTGCTTGGTTTTTTGCTGCTATTTTAGTCTGAACAAAAATTGCTCAGTGGGAGGCTGAAACCGAAACCCCTGAGGACAGGGATAACTTCTACTCTATTATAACCTGGTTAAAAGAACAAAATGCACTCAGGCACATATTCATTTAGTTCATAAATGCATGGCTGCTTTGTTGTGCATGCAGACCAGCACCCACACTAGCATAGCACTGTCAAAGTAACAGAATACTGTCCAGTCATTTACTTTAACTGATGCTCAAACAACAACACAAATAACCTCTTTGATTAAGTCCCTGGTGTATTGTATCCCACAATGCACTGGGGCCTTTCACTATATCTGTGATAACAGGTTATCTGGACCAGCTGGATCCGTGGACCGTTAAGCAATTGAATAACAGGGTTTGGTTGCCAAGCAACCGTGACTATTGCTAGCAACAATTGGGTAATCTTTGAAGTGTTTTTGTGCTATCACCTGCTCTGACAGCTTTTCCTGCCTCTTCCAGTTTAAATTCAGAACCAAGAATAGATGTACCTATCAGAATCGGAACGGGGTGTCAGTGACCTGACAGACTGAGACAGTGGAGACAGCTAAAGTCAAAGGTGAATCTAAAGAGTGGCACGTTTGAACAAAGTAGATGTGGAGCCTCTTGTGAGAAAGTGAGCCAGTTGGTGACAATTGCAGTGTAACTGAAACTGCTATGAGATCATTTGAACACTGTCACCCCTAATTGCTTAAATACATTAAACTTGATGTGTCAGTATTTAAATATTAAGAATGAAAACAATAACATTTGATGTTTTATAAATAATTAAGCTAGATCACATATTGAGGGAAAACCCTAATATATGTGAAAACAAAAACTTTAACTGGAGACAGTGTTCAAGTATAGGTAATTCAAACAACCAATAGAGAATAAGACAGGAAACAGTAAACTCACTGGAATTCCTGGATCTCACTCCCATCACATTTAATTGTGTTTGTATTTCAGTTCTTAATAAAACAAGGACGTGACTAGTACCTGTATAATCTGAACTAAATAAGATATGTAAACACAGTTGTTTGTTAATAATAATAATAATAACACATTTAATTTATAATGCACTTTACATATAGGGTTTTTTTTAATTATAACCACTATTTAATTGCTGCAATACTGAAATGCACATTATTCATCCAATTTTCCATAATCCCAGAAAGTCTTTATCCCTGATTTTAATCCCATATTAATAACAAAATATTACTTAGCTACTCAACATCTTCAGACTACCAATCTACACCCCCTGCTGGACAAAATTAAGATATTTTTCCAGCAGCCAAGCCACAAACCCCAAAATAAATGGATATCTCAATCAGGTGATACCATTAGTCATCTTAAATCGACTCTGGACCATGACTTGAACAACTCTCATTTCTGCTCAGTGAGCCTTAAAGAAAATAGTTTAAATACGAAATTGCTTCTTACACATCTGAAACCTCCCATAGGGAACAAATATATAAATTAATGATAGTAATAATAATAATAATAACAATGATAATAATAATAAGCCACAAATATATATAAAAAATAATTCTGTTATGATTTTGGGTTGAATTGACTCTTTAATTAAAAAGCAGCATCCAACACCTCAGCCTAGGATATTGGTAAGCAGCCTTCAACAAATCGAATATTGACAGCAGGGGCAATATTGACAGCATTTACTCAATCTGAAAGATAGGGTTGTTTGTTTTCGGAGACACAGCAACAGCTTCAGCCGCAAATAGAATATTCATAATAGGAAAGGCACCATAATAAATGCGTCGTAAAAATGTCAGATAAACCTGACAAATCACCATCAAGGTTATCATCAAGGTAAAAAGCTTAAGTGTTCAGACATCTAGAATGGGGCTCGATGTAATTTACGATTAATAAAATAAATAAATAAATATTTTTAAAAAAAGCTTATAGTACATTGGTGCACGTTTGGAATACAATTTGATTTTAAGACTAGTATTATATATTTTATTTTGGATCCACGCAGTGAAGAAAGTTATGGGAAAATGAAAAGTCAGGGTAACCTTAAATCATCTTTCCGTGGAAAGAAAGAATTAAGATTTGTAAAAAAAAAAAAGAATATTAACGGACATAACCACTTATCATGATTAATCTAAGCATGAAGAGTGGTCAATAAAGAATATATAGTTTGCCAGATATGCTCCAGAAAAGATCTCCACCCTTCAGACTCGCATGGAAGAAAAACAAGACAAAAGAATCTGTAGAAAGTTCACATAAAAAAATAACATAAAAAGACATAACAACTTCTAAAGTTAATCCAAAAGGAACCATGGGGACACATTAGTCTGAACATTTTAACGACAAGTTTCAATCCATTACCAATTCTAACACTCACAAGTCTTGTGTTATATTTAACCGTAAGTTGTATTAGTAGTGAGTATAGGAGAATACAATTAAGATACCATTATAATAAATACATATTAATAAGTAGTAAATGATTATCATAATATTATTATTACGTCTATGCATTGCTTAACCAAAAAACAGAAAACAGTCCCAAATTCAATTAGGTAGAATTCAACAGCTGAAAAAACTGGTTAATTCAATTTAGTCAGAACTCGTCACTATTTAAAGAAAGGATTGACTGGATGGCCGACATAGAGGAGTTTAGGAAAGGACTATTTTAATATGAAAGGGAAAAATAAGGAAAGGCAAACAATTAAAAGGTCTAAGATAAAGTGAGAAAGGAGATTGAGAAAGACACATCACTGTTTAAATGGATTAATTCAGGTACACATTCAAATCCGGAGCTTTCCATACACAATTTGTGATCAAATACCAAAGTGTCTTTTGGCAAGGGTTAAATGATTGACATGTGATGCTCATTAAAATAGGCAATTTATAAAAATGTGTCTTTAGGCTGTAAAGTTATATCCAACTCTATTAGAAAAGACTGTTTTAACAGTGTCATTACTTCAAAAAATAAGTCAAGCTATTATCTCTGTATCGGAGTATTCAAAGTTTGTTAGTGCTCCTAACTTTTCTCAGACCTTTGTAAGTGTGTCAGGTGCCTCCTGGAAGCGGTAGGTATCCTCAGATCTACATCTTCTTACCAACTAGTCATATCTTTTCTTCCTTCTCTCTCTCTCCCTTTCCTATCATCCTTGCTGTGCCTCATTGTACGCAAGAAGAAATGCCCCAGAAAAGAGTTTTAGAAAACGAGCCTGGTAATGTAGAAAGAAAACTCTTGCCGTAGCCCGCGTCTCTAAACCCATCACACAATTGTTTCATCCTGTCCGCTCACCAATATCACCAATAAAAACCCACCCCTCAGTGCATGATTCTGAGTGCAGTAAGTTCAATATGAAACGTATCCAATTATTCTTGCATCTTATGAAGTGGATCTCTCAGCAGAGCTGCATTATCATTCACGTCACTACTGTCTGGGTCACTTCATTGCTGAAGCGGACGTCACACACTGAATTCTGGGTGACGTCAGAGCTATTAGGGCGATCCATCTCGATATTACAGCAGAAGTCAATTGGGTAATTTATAGCATTCTTATTCTCCATAAACTGATTTAGAATTTCAGTGAAATCCATTATGGCAGCTGTCAACAAATGCACCAGTTTGGGCCTGAGTTTGATTTGATTATTTCGGGTTTAGAGCATGCAGAATACCGTCTTAAGACCCATCAATCGAGGTACTATCTAACGCTATAAAATACATTTCAGTCATCAATTGACTGTAATAGTCGATATAGCTCTAACGGGAGAACATTTATTTTCCCAATTTGTTTCCATACATTTTTAATCAAGTGCAGACAAAATCACAGGCACAGCCACGGTTATATAATTGGAAATGTGCTTTTTGGAACCTCGTTAGATTTATGAGAAAGTCTTTACTACTCATTTATTTTTAGAATGTGCCTGTGTTTTATGGTCTTCACAAAGACAGTTTTTCTCCCTGCTGCTCTCTAAATCAAACAGTGTCTACATGGGAGGTGTGAAGCTGTTTGTGTGTCAGAGTGGTGGAGAGGGAGATGGAGACACACACACACACACACACACTTGAATGCTGCACAATTGGGTAACCAGACAGACAGAATGAAACTAGCTATCACACAGAGATAATAGCCCAGAAATAGCAGGACACTCTCACTCAATTTTGGCATTTCAGATGGGGGTTGTGATCTAAAAATGTAGAATTTCTCAGTCTATATCTGAGCTCAGAGTGTTATATTAGAGAAATATATACCACATACAATTCAACCAGAACCTTCAAGCCTGCAATTATAAAGCACCAATCTGCGATAGCCTGTCTAGCATCCTTGCTTTTGCTCTTGAGCACATTTGAGGCTGGAGGAAATCTGTGAAATGATAAAGTGTCGTTGCTTCACTGACAATAGGATAAATAGGGAGGTAGAGCTTTACGGTTTAGTTCAAATGTCAAATGGTTGATTTGACACAATTTTCACAAAACTCAGTATTTTGCCACGGCTAAAATCTTTATTTCCAAAGGTTGTTTATTGATGTCGATGGTGGTGATATTAATTAATACGAAAATTCCCACTTCAGCTAATTTTTTTTTATCAGTTCTAAGAATTAAAATCAGCATTAATCTACAATCCTTGTAAGAAAATAGATAAAGTATATGAATCATTTCTGACTCAATTTCACCGTAACAAAACATTTTGAGGAAAGCTGATGTGCAGACTCAAAAGTTTTAATGGGAAGACTGAATAATACTCATAAGTAGATATGTATCAAAAAGCTCCAGGTTTGGACATTGTTGTGTGTTTGGAAGTGCATACCTCAACTATGGTGGTTTTTGCTGCTTTGCACATAGGTTGGTTGAAGTTTCTGGCTGTTTTCCTGACAGAGAAGGGCAAGAAAGAGATGCTGTTGAATTAACAACCTAGCAAAACGATACCACCCTGATTCTGAAAACGTTCAGATGCTTTCTTAAACAATAATAAAAAACAGAATTTACGGATTTATTCATTCTTCCTGACATTGAATTAAAAAAAAAAACAGTACAAAGACCATAAATCTAAAACTGCACCTCATCAACTCCATTGATATTTGTAAATATGCAGACTGAAGAAAGCTGGGGCAGGGGGTAACGAAAGACTGGGAAGGTTATGGAATCTTCAAAAACACCTAATTGGGCCATTCAACAGATAAAGAGGTTCACTGGCAACAAGTAATAATAATAATAATAATACATTCAATTTATAACGCACTTTACATTTGGATAAAATCTCAAAGTGCTAAAGTGAGGAATAACATGTAAGGCTTTACATGTCAGAGGAAATAATGATAACCAACATTCAATGCAAGTGATCTTTGATCCCTCAGGCAGTACAGCATGAACAATCAGTAAAATTCAGTGAAGCATATCACTACATCAGCAGGGGAAAACTAATTCTTGAAAATCAATTATCTTTTCCTTCAAAATATTTGCAAATCATAAATTCTGTTTTATTGAGAATTCAAACTTTTGGGGAATTGGGGTTGAATTTCTATACAGAAAAAGGGAAAGTAAATGCAGTTGAATCCAGTCTAGAATAACCAATAAAAGCAGTTAGTTTACTGGAAAACACTGCTCCCTTCTGGAAAAAAGACTTTATTACATCAACTAATTCCCATTATTGACCTGTAACAATTTGGTGCATCTATTACCGTACTGTTGTTAGATGGGACAACAAAATGATTAGAATAGAACAAACTTTATATATACCCACGTGGGAAATTCATCAAATGGATGGGATATTTTAATAACTGGACCATTTTAGATGCTTATGATGAAGGTGTTGAATAATTTTGAGACTGCTCTTTTCAGTAAAGATAGGATTCTGCGTTATATTTAGAGAAGCACTTGTAATATATATTTTAATGAGCTATTTCAACTATTGTAGATTGTCCCATTTATTGCAAACAGATTATAAATAGTATATTTACTAATAAATCTTATTGTAATGGTGCTTGAATTAATTTGATCCCAATTGTAGTTCAAAATGATCAAACCCTTTATCTGCATTCCATTTCCACATATACCTGAAAACAATGTTTCCAGCCTTGTCAGCTTTCCATGCCTTGACCAGTGCAAAGTCTCCAGTGATGGCCTTCTCCATGATGTAGTGCCTGCCATTGAACTGCTTTACCTGAAAAAAAAACAGAAACCATTACAACAATTGAGAGGCAGTGGATGCAGAATATGTTGACCTGTTTAATGGCACTTTCAGACTAGAGCTAGAAACTTGACACTTGGCCTTGAGTGTCAATTTATTTCTCCACATAAGAAAAAAGACAGCATGATAAGCATGAATAGCAATAGATTACAGCATCTATGATCACAATCATCTATCTAAAACAAGGAAAACTAAGAAAGTTTACCTGTCTGACAGAACACAAAAACCAAAATGGAGAAACAGTGTTCTTTCGAAAACAAATTAGGTGTAGCAGACACAAATTTAACTTAATCCAATAAGCCCCATTCTCTAGGTGTTGTATGTCAAGACGTTTAGAATAGGATATTAAAAGATCATGTAATAAATCACAACTTTGGTTGGTCAGAAAGAAGTTTTTGACTGTGCTTGGATGACATCATAGATTGTATTTGGCTGTATTCGTGTAAGTCGTCTGTGGGGTTGTGTGCAAAACGTATTGGTATTAGACACTGGAAGCTGGTCAAAGCAACAACTTAAATGCATTATGATACAAGTATAGATAAAGACAGAATTTAGTTTTTGCAGAACAAGATCACATGAGAGGTAGTACATGCTTCCTTCTCAGACATTAATCTCAATGACATCATGTAGCGTGTGCCACACCGTAATTTTCCAATCTTGTATGCTGTGGGTTAAAAATTCAAAAGTTACTCAGCTTTATTTAGTTTTCCTTATAAATGTGATGCAACTCTTTTAGTAAATCAGTTAATATTTGGCTAGTCCTGCAGTCAGAGCCCAACTTAAATCAGGACAGCAGGCTTCTCCAAGGTGTGAGTTTTGAACTTTGCTATGATTTTATTATACTATTAAGGCCTCAATGACACTTTGATGTCTTTAATGTGATTAGTTCAATCCATCACATTATGCATCTTTGGCTGTATCGAGAATTTGGCCTTCAACTCTAAAAAAAATACTACAAACCATTACCAAACTTACAGGAAGCAAATGAAGGTGGATTCGTGACAACCTAAGTGTACCACGTTTAAATGTAGTTCTCATCCTACCAATCAAACTCTTTGGGAAAGTGGCAACGAGTATGAAAAGAGCTGCAGTCATCACGTACGGACGACTATGTGCATTGTAGACTTGTTTGAACAACCACCACATATCTGACAGCATTCTCACCTCTCTCTCCTCACTAGCAATAGCAATGCTGCCATCTCTGTTGTACTTAATAGGAGAGCCGCCTTCTTGGATCAGTGTGCCATAGCCAGTGGCTGTGAAGAAGGCCGGAATCCCAGCACCTCCAGCCCTGATCCTCTCTGCAAGAGTACCCTTTGAGGAAGATGACAGAGACAAATACCATTTTTATTGGATGCTTAAGTTAATGTATGCGACACTGACTGGTCAAATTCATTAATTTAATATGTCAAGGGTTTTTGAATAAATTTGCTTTGTGAAATTTGGTTTACATGTGTAGGATTCTTTTTTTTTTGAGAAATTAATGTACAAACTAAAGCATTTTAAGTTATTTATTTGTTGTCAAATGCTCACGCTAAATTATTTTAGAGGGCTTGAGTACTTTTAAAAAAGTGATAATTATAATTATAGATATAATTTTTGCTTGATGGGTCTGTGGTGATATACGCACATAGCAAATAAATAAATGGACCTCCTCTAAACTTTTAACTTTCTAAACAATTCTGAATATATGTAATTATTATATTGAACTCGATAGTACTCCATGTGCTGCAATAATACTGGCATCCAAATCAAGCACTAATGTCAAGCCGTATGATAACACATTTTGTCAATAACCCACCTGCGGGGTCAGTTCTACTTCCAACTCCCCTGCCAAATATTGTCGCTCAAATTCTGCATTCTCCCCAACATATGAAGAGATCATTCTCTTGATCTGCTTCGACTGGAGCAGCATTCCCAGCCCAAAATTATCCACTCTGAAAAATAACACATAGACACAGGGTTATAAGAAACTAGTGTAATGTATAGTGTTCATAACTGACTTAATAACAGGACTCATTCAGAAATGACATATGCCTGATATTCCCCCATAAAATTGGACTACAAATGTTATAGTTTTGGCTTTATGCAATGGAGAACTTGGCCAACTTCAGAGTTTCACAAAACATTTCAAAGTGGTTAAAGGAAGGACAAGGATTGAACTGGTGACATGGTCATGAGTGTCCAAAGCTCGATGATGCAAGGGTGTGCAGACGGCAGACAGACACCGACACAAACATTTTCAGGAGGTTGATGCAAGATATTTAACGACGGGCGCCCTATGTCCACTGGTGGGGGTGTACTCACCTGTTTGTGTGCGCACGTGTCTGAGTGTGACTGTGGTTCTGTGTGCGCATCGGGGCGGAACTCCGCCGTCCGCAATACAGAGAGCAGTGGAGAATAAACGTCCCACCATGTAGAAATAAATGATATGCCGTTGTGTAAATTCGATAAATAACATAAGGCTATTCAGTTTGTTAAATAAGAGGATGTGGGATAGACCTGTTCTGTAGGAAAGGTTCCCTTAAATAACTTGATCTTGAGCTATATTGAAAATTAAATGAAATGAAATTGACCTTCAATGGGGGGCGTGGAATGCCGTTGGGGGGGGGGGGGGGGTTGTGAATAACCAAGTTATTCACACCAAAGTAAGTTGCTTGACAGTGTTTTCAATCCTCCTCATCAACAGATGGTGGAGCAATGATTGTTCAGGCTGTTGGTATGGACTAAACAAACATTTGTTTAGTCCGGTAAAGGTTCAGTAAAGGTTCAAAGTTCACTCCATTTATCGAAAAATCAGAGTCCAGCAGGAAAACTTGTAACTAATTTGAGGCAAACTAGCAAAGTTCACAGGACAGTGATTTTTTTAAATTAAAGAACTATTGACATAGAGAGATTTATTAGAGATGGACACCTTAAAGCAATTTAGAACTTCAAACTGGCTACTATAAGAGCACTAGTGTGCCACTACTCCCATATCCTGCGAGTTAAGGAAACTTTTGTCAGGGAGTGTAACTTTTAAGAGAGTGATGTCTGACAGAAACGTAAAGCAGTGAAAAAAAATAGCGTACAGTTTAAAAATAAATCTCAAATTTGTTCCCTATGACCCAATCCACAGCAGGACTTTACTTATTTTCAGGGCAGTTGCTTGGACTGACTTTTTTTGTAACTCCATTTTTTTGTTCGACCCTTTGATCTGCATTGGAGAGAAGCCATACAAAACTTTATTGAACCTGTGTAGAATGACAATTAAGATCATTATGATTACGATTACGATTCGATTTCTCCTTCTACAAACTGGATCCATGCCGACTGCCGTGTACTGTAGCTAAAACACTGACTACAGAACTAACCCTCATATAACCCCATTACAAAACGATCCACACAAAGCCATGAGGTTTGAGTCAAACGAAAAGTTGTTTACGAGTAAATGTAGATGCAAATAAGAGTTCTCCAAATAGTTCTTATAATAATAAAAATATTTATTTAATTTATAACTTCTTCCACAGGACAAATATAAAATTTAACTTTGTTGTTTATCTCTGCATTTTAACCAATCCCTGAAGGAGCAGTGGGCGGCCCCTGTGAAGCGCTAGGATTTCAGAGTCTTGCTCAAAGACCCACGGCTTGTTGCATCAGGGACTGGGCTCGCACCCGCGTCTCCTGGTTGAGGGACGACCACACTACCTTCTGAGCAAAGTATATTTATTTCACAGGTAGAAAAATATGTTTTAAAGATTCACTTTCAAAGTGTTCTTGTATGGCATCAATAATGGACCCACTAATTTGTGTTGTGTGCAGCTGAACAGCACATCCTTTTAGCACGGTGAGAAAAAAATAAAGTGTCTCACCAATTACAATATGCACCAGCAAATTAAATACAGGTTAAAGTTTGAGATTTTGTAAGCTTTAAATGTGAAAAATAGAAGAATTTAGTTAAAAACAGTTTAATTAATATGAAAAAGTATGCGTGCACTGCTAAAAAAAATTTTTTATTTAAAATTGTAATCTGCAGTCTGAAGAAAAAACAGAATTTCTGCATATTGATTTCCGCAATTGTTCTGAAAGAACGGTTTTAGTCTCTGTCTCAAGTTTCATTGTTGCTATGTTCAACAATCCAGATGGAACATTGTTTACTGCTGCAGCACCATAACATTCAGAAACAGAGCAGGAATGTAAAAGACAGCATTTTACTAAACACTGCCAGGTTAAACTTCAGTAAAAAGCTCAGGTGAAAGTGTGTGAATAAATGCTACAAGTAAGTATTGAACATAGTTTTCTGTCAATAAATAGTATTTTCTGCAAAATGTAATACTGAGAAATTTTCAGATACATCCTGAATTCAATCTGTGTAACTCTAAAATGATTTAACTTCTACTTTGACTTCTGCGGATACCGAGCTGGTATTAAAACCTTCTTAGAGGAATTCCACATTACAAGAAGGCTACTTCCCTCTTTACTACCTCATACAAGGCTGTCAAGTTTTCCGTCTAGTTACTTGGTTTGATGAATGCCTCGTGAAACTGGGTCAAGGAAGGACAAGAAACACTCGAACAAACCTTACAGGTTACATGTCATTGTAGAGTGCACTACTTGCTTGGGAAAAGGTATAAAAGCATTTCTAAATTCAAGCCGAATGAAACAACTACACACGTTAAGCACAATGGCTTGTGCTTTGGTGTGGCTCTTACTGCAACACTCGGAGAAGTTATCAGTACAGATGTCTGGGAAACATTGCAGGTCAGCGCTATCTGAAGGCACAACAACAAGGTCATCAACACTTTGTCAATCCAAACTCCGTGTTCACTCTCTGTAGAGCCGCACAGGAGGAAGTGACAGTGACGATGGGGGAGTCTCCATCATTGACTGCAATTTTAATAGCCTCTGTGATTTAGCAATGTTATAATATCAGAAGACTTTACCTCCACAAAAGGTCAAAGGTGTGACCCACTCAATATGTAAGATTAAACAGCAACCATAATCAGACTGAACTTAATTTTCAGTTCATACCGTCCACTACTGATTCTGATACATGACGCTGCATTAGGTCCACTGTTAGGTATGAATTCAAACAAAACAGAACTCAATCGTGGTGTAGTGATATACAGTGAAGATTAGAGTGAAAAACCGATGGTTAGAAGGTCATACACTCACAGAATAGTATCCGCGCCCTCGTGTCCTCTTACATTTGAAAGAAATCGAGTGAGACAAAGTTAAGTGAGCCAGAATCTACCGGCTTTTATATAATTTATCATTTCTATTTGTTAGTAAAATTACTTTCACTCTGTATAACATAAGATGGAAAATGATTTTTAAATTAATATTCAGACATGGAACGAAATAATGGGATTTCCATTCATTTGAATGGGGAAATTCGTTTCGGTTTACGAGTTTTTTGGTTCGCTGTCTGTCCAGCAGTTTTCGAGGAGATTTGGATAGATCATACCCACTACCAGATAACCATGTTCCTGGGTATCCCTATCTGCTCGCTTTGGGCGGGGCATAATCACGTATGACATTGGAGTGCTTTGCATGGATTGATCCAACTACATATGTACTACTAATAATGCATGAATTATACTTGTATGCCTCTCTCCCTCCACATGTACTCACCCTGCATTGTTGCTGACCGCAGTGAGATCGTTCACACCAGTCTTGAGCAAACTGTTGATAAGATTCTCTGGGATGCCACATAATCCAAAGCCTGTGTTGTTATACACAAAAATGGAAGAAAGAATCATGGAAAATGTCAAAGTCAAATATGATTATTTGTAGGTCTTACTTTCACTTACTAGATAAGGTAAATCATTTCAATCACTAAGTAATTCTAATTTTATTGGATAACATTTCTATTCCATTGAGAAAGACAGATTTCTATGCGTGTGTCTGTCCTTGTGCTTGGCTACAAGTGTGACACAGTGGAAAATATCTAACACAATCCTTCCCTGAACATGACTATGAATAAGATCTGTGGAATTTGTGTGTGGTCTATATGTGGAAGCTAATCAGCCACCATTATAGACAAGTTTCCAGGTAATTTTCCCTGTAAAATTGTCATGATACCACCATTCTGATAAATCTTTAGATATTTATCGGTGAAAGTACTATATCTTACCTCCCACCAGAATCGTAGCACCATTTGGGATATCTTTAATGGCATCTGAAGGATCTGAGAAGAACTTTGTCTTTCTGTGGCTTGAGGTAGAAAAGTAACAGCCACACATCTGTAGAAAGCAAAACATGGGGGTTTATTCTCCCCACCCAAAAAAAAGTGCACTGTTCGTCCATCTGAAACTGAAACTCATTGCATGCTATTACAGGTTTCAAAGAATGGTCAGCTAACAGAGGACAGGTAATGTCTTTTGTATAACTTTCAATGACTGGTCCAAACCATTCAGTATAAGAGAAAGATAAGCAAAGCTGCTGAATAAATCCGACAACAAAAGAAGTCGAAATATCAGGCAGACCACAGGGAAAAGCCCCAAGCAAACAGAAATAGGCAAATTTACATTCCTCTGTGTGAACACAACCTGATATAACAACAACTGTGAGGATCAGACTATTACTCAATTCTTATCATATCATGCAAGATAATTTGTTTTGCTTCACCATCAATACTTGGACAGCAGCTAAATGGATTGGAACTGTGCAGGATATCCTGATGACTGTTAAATTACCTTAGTGCATTATAGTGTTTATACTATGTGTAGTGCAGTGGAAATGTAACTTACAATTGACAATATGCATTTGAGAATTCTAACTGGTTTTTAAATAATACACCAATTATAAATACCCTTTCATATAGGGTTTTCCTTGCCTCAGTTAAAGTTAAATATATATTTCGGTCCACATTCTTCCCAACTGCAATACATCTATGATAGTACAATACTCTACTGTGTATAATATCCTCATCATCTGTGCAATATACCTATTTTATGACAACTGTCAATTGTGTCTAATACTGTACTCTTTATACAATGATCTGTACTTTACATTTCTACTTTGTTCTTGATATTTTGTACTTAATGTTAAATCATGAATGAAATATTATCTTATTTGCAAGCTTTTAAAATAATCAAACATGTTCTGCTTTAATAATGAGAATAAATACCGCAATTCCAGGATAGGCCACAAAAATGGTGTGAAAGCGCTCTAAAAGCTCAGGTTACTATTGACTACTGTAACGTTGTGATATAATAGGGGGTTGTATTTGTTCTCTCAGAACAACTATAATTACAACTATATTGGAACAGTTTCTGTTCCAATATAGTTGGAACAGTTTCTGGAAAGTTTGAACCCACTGCATGTTCTAGTAATCTAGTAAAGTAGAGCAACCGTTCCTCTGCATGAGATATCCTCATACTGACTTAGTCATGACTACGTGGAAGAATCTCCAGACAGTGATCAGTGACAAAAATGATATTAGTGTAAATATTTGATTGTTTATGTTTAACAACCTGCAGGTAGGGGACGATTATGTCGCCTGTGTTCTCACTGACATTGGATAATGTTGCACGTCAGCCAGCCTGATGACGTGATCCGTGCAAAGTCATATGAGCTCCACTGATCAAATAACAATAATAAGCGATACTGAAAATAAGCAGCAATGCCCGTCACTGGTATGGTTGTAAAATGTAATGTTTTAGAATGTCCGAGTTGAGATCAGTTAATGCCATAGGAACGTAAAGTTCTATCTATACCAAAAGGAAAAATCATCTCCACGACCTTTAAATCCAGCCCACCTGCTCTTTTAAAAATTACAACACTCTGTTTTTCGTTCGCATTAAATACTGACCTTGCTGAACTGAGGTGAAGTGAAGTTTAATTTAAATCTGTAGGAATCTGAGAGGTTTTTGATGAATATCTTCTCTGCTCTACACAACGCTCTGAGGGCCGCCATTTTCGGAGCTACACACGGGTGACCGCCGCGCAGCAGTAGTCGAGCCGGGAACACAGAGACAGATGTACAACTGCTGCTACACTGACTGAATCTATCATATAGCTCTGTGTTAAACCTGCTGTGCCGACGACAAGACCCGCCCTACTCTACATCTGATTGGTTGGATATGATGATGACGTTTCTCACGTGCCCTTTACTGTGCCCTTTTTAATTGTTTGAATTTTCCAATGTCCTTACCTTTTTGGATTTGCGATTTATGCCTGCTTTCACAGCAATGATTTTTGGATTACGGATTTGGGATTTTTTTTTGGATCATTAAATAATTAAACCGAATCTGCTCTGCTCACCTTCTGCCTTTGTGTGTCTGCAACTGATTCCTAAGCTCTTCTCCTGCGTGATTCTGCCTTTGGGTAGGTTTGTTCTCTCTGAATACTAAAAATATATATACATATGTAAATATAAAAAAATATATATATATATATTAAATAACTATATTATATTATATATTTATATAAACAAATATAGATACAAATATATATACATATGTAAATATAAAAATATATATATATATTAAAATATATATATTATATTATATATGTATATAAAAAATATAGATAAAAATATATATACATATGTAAATTAAAAAATATATATATATATATTAAAATATATATATTATATATATGTATATAAAAAATATAGATAAAAATATATGCATTTATTATAAATATATTTATTTTTTTGGGGTGGGGGGTGGGGGGATAAACTTAATGTTTTGCTTTCTACAGATGTGTGGCTGTTACTTTTCTACCTTCAGCCACAGAAAGTCAAAGTTCGTCTCAGATCCTTCAGATGCCATTAAAGATATCCCAAATGGTGCTACGATTCTGGTGGGAGGTAAGATATAGTACTTTCACCGATAAATATATAAAGATTTATCAGAATGGTGGTATCATGACAATTTTACAGGAAAATGACCTGGAAATTTGTCTATAATGGTGGCTGATTAGCAACAACATATAGACCACACACAAATTCCACAGATCGTATTCATAGTCAAGGTAGGATTGTGTTAGATATTTTCCACTGTGTCACACTTGTAGCCAAGCACAAGGACAGACACACGCAATGAAATCTGCCTTACTCAATGGAATAGAAATGTTGATAACACTCCATGGTCCTGGTCTGGGAGCATAGGTCCCAGTAGAGGACGTCTGGCCCTCATGTGGTATGTTGCCGACAGTTTTGTCAAAAACATCACACCAGTAGCGCACTGGAGGTCATTTTGTAGGGATCTGGCAGTGCTCCTCCTGTTCCTCCTCCCACGCTCCAGAGACTTTGCTGGGAGAAACAGCAGGTTGCTTGCAACTGCACACAGGGTTAAGCAGTCCTGGAGGAGCTGGACTACCTGTGCAGCGTCAGAGGGCTGCAAGTACTGCCTCATGTCACAAGTAGTGACAGAGACACCAGCAGAACACAAAACTAGAGAAGAGTTAGTCAGGAAAGAGAAGTAGAGAGAAATGGATTGTGGCCACCACCTACAGAAACATTCCCTTTTTGGGGGTTGTCATGCTTTTACCTCTCCATTGCACCTGTTGTGACTTTCATTTGCATCAAAACACTTGAAACTGATTCAAAGTGACTTTTTCTTCATAGATGGACAAACTGATATCCCTGAACTTTAACTTGCTTGGTGCCTTACTACAATGATTAAGTGTTCCCTTCATTTTTTAGAATAGTTGTATATATATGTATTTGTGTGTGTAAATGTGAGTTTGTGTATGTGTGTATATATATATATATATGTTTTTATATATGTTTTTATATTTGTATATTTATATATATATGTGTATATATACATATGTATGTATATATATATATATATATATATATATGTTATGCTAAAAGGCATAATATACATGGCACAGTGTATACCTGGTACCTTGCTGTGAGGCAAGAAGGTACCGGGTTTGAATCCACGTCTACCGGCCTTTCTGTGCGGAGTTTGCATGTTGTAATTGTGTCTGCGTGGGTTCTCTCCGGGAACTCTTTCTTCCTCCTGCAGTCCAAAAACATGTGATATAGGTATATTGGTGACACTAAAATTGCCCGTAGATGCGGGTGTGAGCGTGTGTGGCTGTATGTCTCTATGTGTCAGCCATTCGATGAATTGGCTACTCTCGACCGATGTTAGCTGGGATAGGCTCCAGCCCCCCGTGACCCTGAACAGGATAAGCGGTAGATAATGAATGAATGAATGAATGTAATGCTAAAAAATCATCCTCAAAAAAAATGCACTGCTTAATATCTAATTCCAAAAGCATTAGCATTGCACTCTCTCTCTCAAACTGTCTTTGGTGACCCCTCTCATAAAACAACATAATTCAACCATTATAATTCTTTATTTGAATTTGTTTTTCAAATAAGGTTTAAGTAAAAGCTTTCTGACAATATTTTATCACAAGTCTCGGTATTTTATTAAGAACTCACAATTCATCTGTTCACGAACATCTATCATTCCAGTCACTGGTCTTCTTTTCCCACCAACCAGTTGTCCCTAGTGTCCTCCTTCCTGTGTCACTCGCCTCACTCTGAAACCCGCCTTCATACATGTAGTATGTTACCACTTTATCCAAAGAGTTAATCTTGAAGATGTGCACAGTTATTTTGAAAAGGAATCAAGAGCTTTTGAAGAAAATGAATGTATCGTACTATCTTGAGCAAATGAAGAAGAGTTCAATCTAATTCTGATCCACACTCAAGATCACCTTTTCCCCTTCAGCAAATTATTTTGAGTTATCACATAAATTCTTTGGGTGATTTTGGGAAAGGACAGCTATTATTTATGACACTAGGAAGGGCTTTATCTCCAAAATTGTCAGGCCTTGATGCAGATTAACTGACTCGAGGAGATCTACCTAACACAAGTACATTGTGTTTTACTTTAGTAGTTCATATTTTACTCAATAGGGGGAGAATTTTACAAAACATATTGTTTGTAGGACATAACTTCCTAACCATTGGTCTGTTTTCGTCCAAATTTGGTGCAGATTAATCAACTCGATGAGCTCTATCCTTCAAAATATCATATGTTACTCTAGTAGTTGATATTTTACTCACTAGGAGAAACTTTTTCATGAAAAACATGTTTTCTGGAAAAATCTCAAAAACAATTTCATGGATCATTTTCAAAATTTTTTATACCCATATACAGTGATGAGGAGCGGTAATCATTCACGCCATCATTCACACACCAATGGAAAAGCCTTTGGGAGTAACTTGGGGCTCAGTATCTTCCTTAAGGATACCTCCATATGTGGACCGAAGGAGCCGGGCATTGAACCCCCGATCTTCAGATAATTGAACAATCACTCTGCCAACAGAGCCACCCTCGAGAAGGTGATAAGAGCGTTGTGGTAATTTGTAGTAAATTAAATTTGTAGAGTTACCATCTAGTTACTCAGGATGGGGTGGTTCATATCAATTTCTCTTTCATTGATAGAGTTGATGCAATTTTTACATAGGGATTTATACAAGGACACATTTGAGAAAAGTTAAATGAAACAATTTCGACAATAAGCACAACTTTATAATATATATTTATTGGGTGCCTTGAAGTCACCTTCCCTCCTGATTCTCCTTGATTTGTCTGCTGCTTTCGACACAGTTGACAATGGTATACTCCTACATCGCCTACATCACACCACTGGACTCACTGCCACCGCCCCAAACTGGTTTCAATCCTACTTCACCGACAGAACAGAATACGTTTCCCTTGGAAGTTCAAGGTCCCGGACACACACACACCGTCACCTGTGGGGTCCCCCAGGGATCAGTCCTTGGCCCCATTCTCTTCATACTGTACATGCTACCGCTTGGCCATGTCATCAGTCGATATGGACTTTCATTCCATTGTTACGCTAATGACATGCAAATCTACATAAAAACTCACACATGTTCCTCCGCAGCCTCTCCATCCTCATCGTCATCATCATCTCCCCTGTCAACTCTCCGCGCTTGTCTGGAGGAGATAAAGGTGTGGATGAAAAACAACT